>KE159298.1:86459-102076 GCA_000411055.1 Leavenworthia alabamica | reverse complement strand
TTTTTTTTTTTTTTTGTGTGTGTTCAAAAACAAATGATCCCTTGCGATAGCTTGAGTTTAATTACCTTATATACGTGATCTAATTATGATATTATTGGCGGTTAATCTACATGTGTATGGATCGTGATCTTATGTCGTCATATTTCGTATTTGTTTTAGTGATCCTTTTTATATTATATATAATGTGTAAAGCAGGAGGTGTGCATGTTGGGAGAGGGACGTGTCGAGATCTGCACTGCTTGTCTGAAACTAAATTGCATGTCTTAAGAAAACAAGATGTGTTTTGTTCGTCGACTAAAATAAATAATGACTTTATGTGGTGAAGAGTTACCTTCGGGAATTTAACAAATTGTGTAACCCGAAATTGCGCGAGTGACAAACTTTTTTACATCATTAGGAATGTCATCCGACACTTTGACATCAAACAAAAATTTGATGTCGGTGTATATCTATAAATATGTATATACATAATTTTAATATTAAATTAGTAACCATATACCTCAATTATAATAATATGTGTATACCTCTACAATGTATAATAATCACGTCCACCTCGTTTTACTTTTACCAATGTTGCCTTTTATATAAAAGTCGAGTCAACATCTGTTTCTTTGATAATCTGAGGGATTTGCTGACGTATACATCTGATTTTTTTAACGGACTGGATTGTATAATAACGTGATTGGATATTTAAGGATATGTTAGAAAACCAGCATGGACAAGATTCCTTTAATATTTTATTTTCCCAGTTAAACCGTGTAACAAAGTCACTATATTTATACTGTTGCAAACTTGGTAGAAAATTCCCAAATTGCTTGATCTATCTTTATGAAATTTGTATTAATTTTAATGTTATTCTCCAATGAAAACAAATAACGACAAGTACAAATACACGCATACAAAGGATTGAAAATTCTCGGTCCTATAAAATTTTTATGTTTCTTCGAATCAAATGATAATTGTAAAAAAAAAATTCTTCAGTTTTTAGAATCCAACAACCTGAGTGTACTGTGCATAAGCATCAGATTGCATAGCAATTGGCGCTCGAGTAACATCATCATGTAGCTCGAACGCGTCCACTAGTTCCTTAGCCACATTTCTTACTTGAAAACTCAAGTACTCAGTCAGTTTATGTATCGCCTGCACACCAACAAATTAACCATTTTAATTGAGAAAAAAATAAATCATTGTACATGCAACAAAACAAAACAAACCTTGGCTTTGTTAGGCGCCACATAATCGACGTTACGGTAGGTTCCTATATCTTTCCAGATTCGGTCCAATGCGTAAAGATCACATGCTAGTTTCAGGGCAGCTCTTGCACTTGGATCCGAACAGCTGAACACATAGATCAATGGTTTTTAATATGAATTTTTTTAAAACTTTGAGAAAATGTTTTTGAGTGTTTGCTTACTTTTGAACAGCATCAATGAACTTGGCGAGAATGACAGTTTCAATGTGAGATTCTGCAAGTGTCAAGAGATGATTCAAGCATCTGTTCCATGCTCCAAAACTGCCGAGATTCTTTGCATGTTTGTTCAATCTCATTGCAACACTTTGCAGTAATCGTGACGTTCGATACTGAAGAGACAATGATTAAAGACAACAATGGTGATGGATGAATGCAATGAGAATCAGCGAGATTATATATATATATATTAGCAAACACTAAGAACTCACCCGGAAAGCATCTAGTTGGAACTTAGGATCTCTTAAATGATCTTCACCTTCCCAACGCATTGTAACTGGATTTGGCTGAGACAAATAAGAGTTCATTGATTCTCTCAAGTAGCTCCATGTAACTGTCAATGTCCCGCCTTGGAACTTTTCTTTGTATCTCTTCAGTAAATCAGCTGCCACCTAGAAGAAGAAGAAGAACTAAAACTATAAGCATGACTATTCTCAAAGAGAAGTGAAAGTTTCTTGAAAGAGTGCAAGTACCTGTTGTAGAAGCACTGTGTTGTCTCCTTCAAATGTTTGGAAAATGTCATGATCATTTCTCAAGCTTCCAAATCGGTTAACAGCTGCATAACCATGTCCTCCACAAGCTTCTCTACAAACCGAGAGTGCCTTAGCAGTGTAAGATGTTATATAAGATTTGAGACCAGCAGAGAGTGCATGGACATCAGCAACCAGTTGCTCTTCTTGAGTCTTCTTCATCTCTGAATATTTCTCCACAAGATACACAGTTGCAAAATGGTATGCATAGGTTGAGGCTAACATCGGCATGAGCTTGTGTTGGTGAGACTGGTAATCAAGAATACTGACCTCAGGTTGCTTTAGAGGACCAAACTGTTGCCTTAGCAGAGAATAACGAATGGCAATAATGGCAGATAATTTAAGGACACCAACAGATGCATAGGCAAGACCAACTCGACCACCTACAAGCTCACCAAGTGTTGCCCCAAATCTTTTATTGATTGTTGGTAAACTACTTGTATACTTCCCATCTCGGGACACATCTCCAAAGCGATTGAGAAGATTGTCGCGAGGTATTCTGACAGAACGGAACCTCAATGCACCATTATCCACTCCATTAAGGCCCACTTTGTGCCCACAATCTTGGATTTCAACACCTGGGAGCGTCTGGTGGGTTTTCAAGTCCCTTATTGGAACAATGAAGGCATGAACACCCATATCGGAGACTCCTTTAGAATCATGAGTTGGAAGGATTAGCCTAGCAAACACAGTAGCAAACTTCCCATGAACTGCAGCATTACCAATCCACCATTTGATAGCTCCATCATGAGGTGTGTCGATAATGAATTCATCTTTAAGTGGATCAAATGTGGCAGTGGTCTGAAGACCTTGAACATTTGAGCCTATAAGAAAACAAAGAAAAGTATATTTTTTTAGTTAAAGGACATGAATTGGAAAGAGTTATTAGATATAGTGATAAGATGATGAAGTCATCATCATCACTCACCATGGTGAAGTTCAGTCATGGCAAAGCAACCAGTATAATCTAAATTATCAATGCCATCGAAATACTTATCTCTATGCTTCTTGGTTCCTAAATTGATCACAGAACCTCCCCAAAGACTACAAATATATCAACACTTCCAACAGCTTCAGATGCAATAAGGAAGTTTCAGTATTCAAAAAATGGATAGTGAAACTGATAAAGAACAAACCTGAATTGAACGCCCATCTTAATCCCAAGAGACATATCAATACTTCCAACAGCTTCCATAATTGCGAAATACTTAGCAGGATCATCAGCCACATACCTAAAAGGTTTTATCCCAGCTTCTCTCACAAGCCCTCTTAGTTGATTCATACATAATTCCCGATGATCTTCCGTTGAGATCTCGATCGGCGTCAGTAAATCGGGTCGGGAATTGAAATACTCGTATATTTTCTCCTGTATATCCAAGTGTTTTCCCTTCATGTATAGCGACAACGCTTGGCCATTAACCTCCAGCTTCTTCGACCTCGCCGAACACACCTCCGTCTGCACTAACGGTAACGGCAACACAGCGGGAGTAATGTGTGAGAACAGTCGTTGGATTCGCCTCGCCGCAATCACGCCAGAAGATTCTTCCTCCGTTATCGGCCGCGATTCCATTTTCAGTGGGTTGAAAATTGTCTCTTCTCTTAACGGATAATTTATGAAAATTGAAAATAAGAAAAGCTGACTCTGAATTAAAAAAAAAAAAAAATGTATGCTAAGGGCAAGGAAGCTGACGTGGATACGTAGTTATCGATGACGTGTTTATATATAAGTGGGTAAAGATTTGGCTAGTTTTGGTGTATATTCTAGGAGATCCCTTCCTTACTTGTCTTTGATAAGATCTTGATTCTTCTTATGTGTAGCCAAGTAGATCGGGTAAAATTCAATGTTATCAGCCATAGAGATTCTCTCCTTTTAGAGAAAAAATATTCATTAATCTTAATTGATTTAATCATATAAATATTTAAAATGGAAAGAAAGGTATTTATTAGATCCCTTATAAATATTTAAAATGGAAAGTGTAAAAGGGCCCTTATTTTAGATCCAATAATTGTTAGGCTTTGTTATATGGGCTAATAATGCTTTTAATATTCGGGCTTAAATTAATCAAATATGGCCCATTAATCATTCGGAACCGCGCAAGACTCCGGAAACCGACGCTAAAATCATCGTAATTCGAAACGCGGGTCGAAATAAATCTTAAGATCGGAAAAATCCGCACATCTTCCCGCCTCAACTACCTCAAATAATAATTAAAAAGAAACTAATGCTCAACTCAACTCAACCAAGATTTCTGAGCCAACGACGGATCCCATCAATCCTTTGGTCAGCAATCCCAAACTCAATTGATTATTCTCTTCGTTGATTTTAGGATTTTTCATTTCCAATTTACGAATCTCTTCATTTTTTTTGCTTTCTGGCAAATTATGATTCCGAATTCAAGATTTTGTTCAATTTCTTGTTTGAGGGTCTTAATTGCATCTTCAAAATTTTAGGGTTTTTGGTTTTAGGGGTAGGTAACTATTATTTATCGCTCGCTGTAAGCTCGTTTCATTATTGAGTTTGGAAGTATCTGTTTTTGTTGCATTTCGAATTTGAAACTGAAAGTTTTCTTCTTGTTTTTTTTTTGTGGGTAAAGAATACAGGAGATAGCTTCAGCTTAGTGTCCAAGTAAACACGTCTAGCTTTCTGTGATATGACTAATGATCCAAGCAAGAGAGGAATTTCATCACTTCTAGGTGATTTGCTTAAATCTGTAGATGATTATGGTAAGACGATTGCTCATGAAACCTCAGGTGTTAATTTTTCCAAGAGGTTATGTTTAGTTGTTGACGACTTGGTCAAGGAGAGTACTAGGACTAGTGATACAAATGAAGGCTCTTCTTCTGATGATAAGATTAGTTTTGATGGTGATTCTGAGAATTTTGATGTTAAAGAATCTCAAGGTGAAATCAATGCTGTAGATGATGCTGTTAAGGAGACGTCTGAGAAGGTCTCAAACATGAATATCTCAGCCAGCCAAACTGATGCTATTACTGGTGATGACTTAAACATGGCTGTGTTCTGTAGCAGCAATAGCCAAGGAACTGATTTGTCTTTGCCCAGTTCTGAGACTATTAAGCCGTTTAATATGAACAGATGTTCGAATGTTGATGATGGTATGGGAATTGCTAATCACGTCACTGAAGCTGACATTGACAATGAGCTTATATCTTGCTCTTGCTCTTTTTGCCTAAGAGGTTGTCTGATTCTTTAATGTTGCTTTTGGTTATTACTGTCTCTTTTTTTCTCAATAACATGATCTAACTTTTTGTGGGTCTTTAGCTGCATATATCTTGTCAGATCTTCACTATGAGGATATGAAAGGTCGATTATCTGGTAATTCTTCTCGTTACAGTGTTGAATTGATTAATATTAATGTGGTTTAGTCCATGGATCTTCTCATTTGAGTTTGTGTGGAATGCAGTGTTGAATAAGAGCCAGAAAGAAGCTAGTAGCTTGATCCAATGGACTGGTAAATCAAAACCAATGGCTATATATGGATCTGAAAACTCCAATAACTTCACAAATCAAGAATCTGATTTCAGGGGTCATACATCTCTCTTTCTTACCATGGAAGGTATATTGGCTCATGAAAGCAACGACCTGGTAAGTTCCTCAGAACTTCTGTTTGATTCTCATCTAAATGAGTAAAGATATTGTTTCGGTCTGTATTTTGATGTCTATTGTTATTTATACTCTGCAGTACAATAGCTTCGTAGCCATGAAAGAGTTGAGAGAAAGATACAAGAATGATATGGAGAAAGCGACACGAACACTTTAACACTACAACAATACATAGGTACTGTTTGTTCTTTACTGGTCTAAATGGTGTAAGACTCTGTAACCTTTCTTCCTTATGTTTAAAGCCAACTCATTGATATGGCTTAAAACGAGCCATCTTGGTTAACTGAGGACGTCAGAAAGTGTACATATTGACACGTGTCCATTAAGAATGGCTCCCTATTGTTAAGGCATTCTCCTTCACATGCATCACCATGTGCACATGTGAATATAATTTCGAAGTAATAAATAATATTGTGAACGTTATTATTGCTCGATTCCGGAGCGTTGACCGACATTTTCCGACGTTGACACGTGTTAAGGATCTCTGCGAACTCTAACATGCAAAAACACATATACATGCATGATGAGAGACAAATGATATGGACATGAAGAGGAACACGTAACAGTTGAAAATTGTTCTTTAACTTATTATTAAAAAACATACTTCAGTTGAAACAGAACAAATATAATAATTGGAAGTTGAAGAATTTGTCATATCTTGGTCGTAGCGCAAGTACTCTCTTCTGTGTTTTCATGTCGTGAAAAAGTAAAGGACCCACCGAGTTGTGTGTATGTGTCTAAGTCTTACTAGTCGAGAATCTATAGTTTTTTATCGTAATTAAATTATCTATACATATGTTATTTCGTCCACTTTAAAATTAATGTTGTTTTCAAATCTATTTTGTATGTTTTAATATTTCGAGTGGTCATAATTTTAAAGAAGTCTCCAGTGTCCAAACATTACCAATTATATATATCCACATTCAAGTAATAAAGATAAGAGTAAAAGAAGACTATTAAAAAAAAGCAAATATATATCTCCAAAATAATAAAAACTCCACATTTTTCTTGTTCATATAAGCTCTTTTTTCTAAAAGACAAGAATTGTGATGATGAAGATCAGAGACCAACCCATATAAGGATCTTGTACAATGTTCCATTATAGGTTAAGGATGTACATATTATATATATATATATGCCACCTATTGGTTAAGATTATTACTATATTATTGAAAAAAGACCACAGAAACCACTTCATTGCCCTTATTATTGCTGCATTTGTTTCCACTCCACCAACCTTCTTAAGAAATCCATCACCTGTATATGTTACCACAAGATCATTATAATTGCATATGACATACCAAAAAATACAGTTTATATATGTAATAAGTGTATGTGTACTTGCCTCAGGTGGATCTTGCAAAGAATATGACGCACTCGTGTCTTTGGGGAACTTGGAGACAAGAATACCAAAGCCTTGATCTCTCTCTCGTAGCAGCTAAATTAAAATGGATTATAATGCGCAGTTAATTATATATACATAATTAAAGATATTTATTGTTTTGAATGATATAACAATTAAATAACTTAATTCCAGTATCATTTAAATTGTATACCTTAAAAGCATCTTCGTCGGTTTTATCATCACCAATATAAATCGGAAATACATCGTTACAGTTCTCGAATCCTGCAACAATCAACGTTCTAAATTTATAATTGTTTATATTAATTTAGAAAAAAACATTTTATAGCCATTTTATAAGCAAAAAAAAAAGGAAAATATATTTTATTATACAAGAGAGAAAGAAGAATCTCACCAAGTGACTTTAACAAAAACGCAAGGGCCTTGCCTTTGTCCCATTTAATCATAGGTCGGATTTCAAAAACCTGTTTATAGAACAAAAATTAATTTAAATTATGTAAATTTAATTGCCAAAAATGTTGCATAATTTATATTAGACATTGACCACCAAGAAGATGCCACGTCACATACCTTCCGACCTTGTGACAGTTTCAGCGTGGGATAGTTCTGTACCACCGACCGAACTTTTAAAGCCAGTTCGCTCCATTTCTGATTTTTTTTTCAGAAAATAAATATTAGTTTCATTTTTTTATAAACATAAACAAATCGCAAATTTTAAGTTATTATATATATATATATATATATATTTATTTATTTCCTAACCTTTTCATCGACACAACGGAAGTGTACAGAAAGACAGAACTTGTTGTTCTCCACTTTAGCTCCTGCTATTGATTTGGTTTTGTCCACCAATTGTTTAAAGACCTATAAACAAAATATATATTTAAATCAAATTAAATACTATATTCTCATATCACATACAAATACACAAATAAACATAATACATAAATATTTGTTTACCTCATCGATCATGGGAAGAAAGTCGCCGGCTGGTTGGTAAAGAACAGATGGTTTATCCTTCAAACCAAAAGTTAAATTTGATTAAGAAAATTTAAACTAGATTAAATCAGGATTTAAATTTTGTAATTATTAGAGTTTAAAAATATATAACTTATATACCTTATTGTATCCTGAGAAACCTTTGGTTGGACCTTTAATATCCATTCCATGGCTTCCAGCATAATACAGTTCTGCTAGCTTCACAAAGCTATAAACCTACCAAATAATAATAAAATATTAAACATAATTAACTGAAATATGTTTATTAATTATAATTTTTGAAAAATGAGAAATCAAAATGTACCTTGTCAATGCATCTACCAGTAACAATAGAAGTTGGAAAACACTTGGCCGTTTTTTTCACAGTTCTTCTCATCTATGAAATACACAAAACAGAGATGAGTTTGTTTTCCTTCTATTTGAAAAAATTTGAAATCTATTTTGAATATAAAAACCTTGCTGGATATGAAAGCTCTGTCAGGATCATCGACGATAGGAGAAAGAGTACCGTCATAATCAAGAAACATGACTATTTGTTTTCCTCTTGAAGTTTCGATGATTCGTTCAAACATGTCTAGTGCTGATGGATGTCGTTTCTGGTCAAAAATAAATGTAAGAAGAAGGTAAATGAAACAGAGTATTTCTATGAAGGAACTGTGTAATGAAGCTTACAATCCAAGAATTAAGTTCTTCTTGAGCGGAGAGAGAAGGTAATGATTTGAGATGGGTAGGAGAAGAAGCTCTCATTGAGTCAACCCAAGAGTTAAGTCTTTGACTTTGAGCTCCATTGATTTCGAGATTCTTGAGTATTTTTTTCTTGGAAATTGAGATATAACCAGGAGCAGTGGGTGGTTTTTGAGCTGAAGGAGTAAAGACAGAAGAGTTTGAGATCGTAGAGACAGTCATGATTCCGGTTTTGGTGTCTGATACGACAACGTTTCGGCTCACCATTTTACAAAACTAAAAAACAGGGGACTTTCGAAACAGAGGAGGTGTAGTAAAATTTGATTGGTATTCTCAACAAAATCAAGAACTTTGAAACTTTCCCAGTTGATCAAATCAGCGAGTGAAGAAGAATTCACAAATAGAATGAGATCAAACGAGAAATTATATGAAAGAAAAAAGAAGAAGAAGAAACTGCTCTGTTTTTAGGAATATGTCAAGTGTTTTTTGAAATGTTCGAAGAGACGAGAGAGATAAGTGTGGGAGAGAAGTGAAGTCCAAGAGGTGGCTTTTATAGAAACAGAGTTAGAGTCTTGTTACAAGTGGGAGACATGGGACCCAGCTTCTATGGTAGGACCTACAAGCCGGCCCTGCTTAACAAGGTAGTGGTGACTCTTCTTCTCTCTCAATTAAACTTCCCACTATAATGACACGTGTCCCAACTGTAAAAGTAACACTATATAATCTCATTCGTCTACGTCGGTATAGTATATACTATATAGTATGTTTTCTAATTTTTAAATTTAAATAACCCAGTCGCCTAGTAACATAATTAAGTAATCGAGTCCATTTCAACGAAGATATCGACCGTTATTGTTTTGTTAGGAAAAATTAGTTGTCTAGAGGACTAAAATAATGTATATTATATGATTAAAGAAACATAAGAATACCAAATGTAACATAACCACACCATCAAGACGACTTCAAAAGTTTACAAATAAGTAAATATTGTATTAATTTGTATATATGAGCCCGACCTCTTACGCATAAATAGCCACACGTGACACGTATGATAATTACATTTATTTAGTAATCTGAATAATCTTTATTAATGATAATTACAATCGTTTAATAGATAGCACTAAACCAAATTCATATATTTATTTTGTTAAAGAAAGCAAATTCATATATATTTGACAAAATTACAAATCAAACTCTTGGGCTGACTCTTCGAGAGAGTTTTAGACTCATATCAGGACAATTTAAATTTTGATTGTGTAAGTTTTAATGCTTCTTGTCTTTTTACACGTAAATATCCTACTTGGAATTGGTATTTACCAAATAATGTTGATTATAGCTAGTGATATAAGTTTTGGGTATTATAAGGTTATCACATTTGTGACAAAAATGGTGTCATTTTAGTGAAATATATACGTGTCATTGTATGCATGCATTAATCATGCATGTGTTATGTGTATCAACCATACATGTTTTGTTTGTATAAATACATATATTATGCATATACATACAATGCTCGAGTCACTAAATATAACTTTACCATAATTATGTAACTATTTGTACACATGATTAATATAAATGCAACTCCAAGACGCCCCTGGTCTTTCAAAACCATATGCCTAACCTCAAAACCAGCTGCGGCTGCAATGCATATTATTTTGTTTTGTTTTATTTTTCCATAAATATATCGTTACTTAATAGTGATATATTTGCAAAGTTTTCATTGTGTCCATTTTTATTTAAATTAATTAATTATGAAAAACGTAATTTATATATTTTCTTTAAATGAACTAGTAAAGTATATATAAAGACTTGCCTTTTTATTTCATCCCATTTAAGACTGTAGTAGTCATATTCCGACATGTATTTTGTAAGCAAAAAAGTAATAGTAGTTTTTGTAAGTTATTTCACGAAATATATGTGTGTATAATAATTAAGTATATATATATTTATTTATTGTTTGTTAAACCTGTGGACTATGTATTATAAATACACATGTGAACAAATATAACTTGTGTGGGAATATGCTTTTGTTATATCCTTATTATTGAAAATAAAATAAAATAATTAGGTACCCAGTCAAAAGATTGTTTGGTATTATAATTACATAATGTTTTTTAAAGACCTATATCGTTCCTTTCCAACCAGTTATTACCGTCTTCGTGTATTGGACTTGACATTTAAATAAACAAACTCAAATATTTTTTTTATTAAATCTATAAACTACGGAATATATAAATAATAGATAACCAAATAAATATTGTAATATTGGTAAGAGTTTAAATTCCTACATAGTATTTGTATTACTGAAGGAAAATTTCAATCACGTTTGGGATTTAAACTCTAGTCAATGACACAAAGCGACTTAGTTGTTTGACTATAATTGGGAATAAGATACTTGGAGATCAGAACACAACGTTTGACTTTATAACCAATTCTAAGAATATTTAAGATACTACATTCTTAAAAAGTAATGTAAAAACCAATTTTTATTTCAAAGGGCTCATGATCCTTCTGCGTTATAACCTTTTTTATCTTTAGGATTCAAGCGAAAACGAATTTTTCTAATAAAAGCTTCTCAAAAACTCGGATTCGAAATTCAACAAACTTTTAAATAAATGTTTATTGTTCAATCAAATAAGCTATTCGTATTACTATATGTATCTATAAGAACATTCAAACCTCGGGAAATATTAGTCTCAAGGAATCGTTTTACCAAAATAAATAAAATAAATAATGTTGATTTCCTAGGATCTTATTCGTTTTTGCCATGTGCTTTCAATTTTTCGATTCGATGAATGTTGAAAAAACTTACTCAATCCCAATGCAATGATGATATATTTATTATAAATTTTTAATTAGAGTGATACTTTTCCTTCTTGTTTCTGTTAAAAGTTAACATTGGAATAAAGATTCTTCATTTTATTACAAGGTTTTTAAAATTATGGTTTCAAATGTTAAGGTGAACAATTATTTGAAACTTCGAATTATTTGCCATATGTTCGGACATCATTAACGATGACGTAAGTGATGATGTAATTGTTGAACATAGAGGCTTGGGACGATGAATAGATTCAGATTCTTTCGATCCTCATTGTTTCACTTACTTAATTATGGAAGATATTTATAATATGATGAAATTGAAGATAACAATAACATGATATAAACTATTTATTTTTATCTTATTTGTTTATTATTATTTTTAAATTTTAATAAAAGATTCTGACTGGTACCGAATTTTATTATTTTAATATATTTAAATAGACTTAGAAAGTAAATCCGTGTTTTTCGGCTGAATCAACGCCTTTGAACATCTTATGTTGTTATTAGTCTAAAATATAATGTTTTTTATATAATTTAATTTAGCGATGATTGTACGTATAACTACTGTCTCAAAAAGTTAGATTATGAATTTGTTAGCTACACGTGCATGCACATCGACTAGGTTTACGAAACTGTGGTCTTATAGATGTCCCTCTTCACTTAATACGATGTTACTATCAACAAGGAATTGCTTATTTCACGTTTAAAAAACAATGATCTTCTTTTTGTTTTGTCAACAAATACAATGAACTTTTTTTTAAACAATTACATCCTTAAAATGGGTTTATATTATATATGATTTCATGTGTGTTTATAACAAAATGAGGACTAGTCTTCAATTTAAATTTCCCTTAAAAAGTATAGTCAATTGTTACAATTATTGTAACTACTACTTTATTCAGAAAAGAAAATTATTTGTACGTAAATAGTGGAAGTCAATCGAGGTGTCAGGCTAGAACGCCGGCCATGGACCGGACCAAGTCCAAAAGATTCAAAAAGGTTCGTAACGTGTCAGAATTGTTTCTCGCTGCCCAAACCATATGACTCGTCTCTGTCCTTCTATTCAAACTGACATTACACGTGTTACTTCGATACGTGTCCCAATTGAAACACAAAGCCCTCTCTAGTGGTCGGCAGATTCTTTATCAAGAAAAGAAAAACACAGTAAATTAATATCAAGACATGCATGCACCAAGTCTACATGTTTGGTCTCTCCTTGACTGATCCCATCAAATAGGTCAAGCACTTTTGTTGATAGTTTATCCCATGTTGAACACTCTTTTTGGAGTTAAAATCAAATTATCAACATTCTTTTTGGACATTTTGATTTTATAAATTCAATGTTAGTAATAATCTGTACGTAGTCCAGTGGTCTTTGATCGCTAAGTAGCTAAAAGACTAGTTATACATATATGTGTATATGGTGATTCATAGGAAGCTTAGAACTAGTGGAAATAATAGGAGGTCAATATCAATTGGGGACATTCAACGTGTATAAATTGACATGAGGTTTTTGGCATATTTTGCCAAGTTAATGCTCTGTCATTCATTATATTATAAAGAATTATAGGCAAAAAATAAAGTTGATGTTGATCTTTGAGATAGAACTATAAGAAAGTAGAAGAAATGATCTGTAAAGAGTTACGATGCAGTGAGAAATGAGAGTGTCATTACATGTAAAGAAGCTTATTCTACGTCGATGGTTTGGCGTGTTCCTCAGTCACTTTCCTTTCTTTTCTTTTCTTGTCGATGTATTATGGAGCTAACACGTTTCCATCTATTTTTTCATGTAATAAACTTGTTTATAAAGAAACCAATAAATTATATCTTTTTGTTAAAAATTATGAATTCTGCTTAGTAACAAAAATGAGATTATAAATTCATATTTTCTAAGTTTTATAAAATTGTAAATTTACTATATATACCACATTATTTAGATTCGAGTTTTTTTCGTTCAATCACTTCATATAATTGACTTAACACTAAAAGAATTATAATTACTGGAAAACATGCATACAAGTGACATATAAAGAATATAGAATCCTAGCAGACGTATGAATGAAAAATCCATGCATCACAAAAAATATATATATTCTTGTTAATATTTTTAATAAAAATAATTAATATTCTTTGGACCATAACAGTTCCCTATCACGTGGAATAGGAAGGAGGATAAAACAAAACCTATGGGATATAATTTAGGAAATAAAGGAATTACATTCCTTGTTTTTTTAACTTTATATCTCTTTGAAACTTTATAATTTACTTTCGATGTGTATATATCTATCCACATTTATTCTAAATGTTTTTTATTTTATTTTTCGTAAATCTGATATTCTAAATATTTATGAAGTAAAAAATAAAAGAAAAGAAAAAAAAAAAAAAAGCAAATTGACAGGGAAACGGAAACAACTGCCAAAACCTAACGGTATTGCTGCCTTTCGGTCGTGGAAATGGGCCCACTTTATATCACCCACGTCTTTCTGACTCAGTTTTTTTCTTGGCCCACAGGCCCATACGCATGTTAAATTATTTTTATTTATAAGTTAGTGATGGGACTTTTTAATTAGTGGGATATTGTACAAGAAGACAAACCAACTTTAAATATACAATAATCACATAAATTAGTCAGTAATACCTAATTATATACATGATCTTAAGGCCTCATTCAAATATGATTTAGGTAAAATTTTAATTATTACAATAATTATTTTAAAGTATTGAGTTATAAAAATTGCAAAAAAAAAAGAGATAGAAAATGAGTTGCCACTAATCGTCGGCCCACATATACACTGCTGAAAGAGAGTGTGCTAAAAAAAGTTATGATTCTTTTGTCATTATATGATTTGCTTTATAAGTTATGATATTTTTTTGAGTAAATAATAATATCAATAGATTGGTTTCAAGCAATTGTTAATATTTTATGAATATGAACATAAATTCAGTGTTTTGGATTGTAAGTGTTCTAAGCAATTTATTTAGAATTATATGACGGAAGATTTCGGTGAAATACTAAAACTAAAGATACCAAATAAACATTTATTTGATGTCACTTAGTTCAAATAACTTAATATAGTTTAATTCGTTGGTCTTCTTCTTTTTATCTATATATCCTGAAAAACATAAATTATAGTATATGCTTTGTGTTATCGACTTATCGTGATGAGGCATCTCAGTCTAAGCTACCATATCTTAAAAGAACCTTGTTAAATTGAATAAGTTAAATTAAAACACAGTAGATGGACATATTATATCAGGGTTGGATATAATCATATAACTCCTTTTAATTACCATGTGTTATTTATAGTAATTAATATATAAAAAATCGATGCTGCTTTAATAATTGAGAAACAAATAGAATCAACTTCCTTTGAGAATCTGAAGATGGTGAGAGATCTCTTATAAATTACATAGAAAATCTAGCATTATCACGCCCAAATCCGCATGTTTACAAAAGTGTATGAAAAGCTAGCATTTAATATATTTTAAAGAAATCAGAATATTCCAAGAAAATCAAGAAAATTAAATTTACTCACTAAATCTACATGTGTAGTAAAAATTAAGTAACAGTTAATATCTAATAACTTTAAAACGATACCAAATCTGATTTGATATTGGAATCCTCAAGGGTTTCAATAAATCACTTCTTAGAAGTGCTTTTATTAAAGAAATCATTCGAATATATTAAATCAAATGGGATAATTTATTCTGGGCCGTTTAATATGGTGGGTACACACACCCAACTTGGTTTCAACTAGAATACGAATATATATGATAATGAAATTTTATGCTATGAGTTCGAAATAAGAAACTCGTTTGGAAAATAAAATCTATATATTATTTCCGGAATGTTAAAAAAAAATAAAACTTTAATTTAGTACTTATTTATTGACTTTGCCATTGAATATATTTATATATAATAATTATTCATTTAATTATACCTAATTTTTTTCTAACAATAAACGTTAAAAAATTAAATAACTATTACCTAATTTTTCTCTTATATTTATTAAAATATCCTAACAAAAAAATTTCTCCTAAAATTTAGCTAATTGTTATCTTATATTTATTAAAATATCCTAACAATAAATTTTTCCTAAAATATAGCTAATTACGAATATATCCGAACAA
>KE159298.1:58188-84001 GCA_000411055.1 Leavenworthia alabamica | reverse complement strand
TGAAACGAGCTTCAGTTACTGCCTGCGCCCGCTGTGAAACCATCATCACCTCCCGGTTATTCCCGTCCAGCTTTCCGGCGCGTTGGATCGCCTCCACAGCCTCATCAAATCTGATAAAATCAAACATCGGACCACAATATTCAAACTGAAAGACCCACACATAACTTGTGTACCAAGAAACAAACGAGATCTCAAACGAACAGTGTGTGACAATAAAATAAAATAAATAGTTATTAAACCGGTACTTGAAATTAGAGACCACAAGAATTGTGTTGTTATCAAACATGGATCTCAAATTTGACCGGTTTACACTAAAAACCGAGTTAAAAGGAGAAATCCAATCGAATAAACAAAAGAAATCAAACCTGCCAGAGGCCAAGTGAACCTGAGCACGAACGACCAAGAAACCAGCATAAGCGACCGGTCCGTAGTACCTAGTACTAGTATCCACATCGAAAACAGGACATTTAGACAAAGTCTCGTCAGCTTCTTGATGTCTATGCGTCTTCAACAAAGCTTCTGCTTGCAATGCATAGACCTGAGGGGCTGCATCAGCTCCTGAAGTAATTGTGTTTCTTGTCTCAGTAATCAAACCATTCCAATCTCGTAATCTCTTAGCTTCTGTGCACTTCTTGAGTTGTGCCTGTACGTTTTTTGTTTTTGCAATATCTTCGGGATCAGCTTCTGGACCCGAATGCTTGAAATGATATATAGATTTCTCCACTTCTCCTAACCTATTGAAATTTATGAGATTTTTTTATAACTTTAATAAAAAAAGTATGATTAGTAGGGTTTATAGATTACCTGAGGTACAAGTTACCCAACCGATGATGTGCTCTATGATAATGAGGCTCAATTCTGATAGCTTCTCTGCATTCAAAAACAGCTTCAAGGATTCTCCCTAACGCAGTCAAAGCTGCACTCTTGTTGCTACGATAAGCAGCTTTGTTCGGATCAATCGCAATGGCTGCATCATACAATGCTAACGCCTCTGCAAAATTCCCATTCTTGTAATCTTCATTCCCCATGATCTTCAACGTTTCTGGATCCATTCTTGTTGAGATTGCTCTACACAAAGATCCTGATGGTTCTTGACTCTTTGTTGTAACTGGTGGAGCCGCCACTGTCGTCCTCTTCACTCCATATCCATTGCTATTACCATAATCTGATCCAGGTGATGGTCCAGTCTGATTCAAATTGCCAAGATTCCCATATAGCATAACATTACTAGAAGATGCACGAACCAATCCATTGGCTCCTCTTGTTTTCTGATGATCAGTAATCATACTTTCAAGCTCACCTGATAAACCAATGGCGTCTCTCGGCACTTTCCTTTGTCCTCCTCCTCTATTTGGATCAACACTACTACTATTATTGTTATTACTACTTCGTTGTTGTTGTTGATTCAACGAGGGTTTTGATGGAACTACAGATCTCTGGGCCGATACCTTATGATCATCGTGAGGCTTTTTCAACTCGGAGCCTGGAGATTTAGTGAATTGAATATTGCTGGTGACGGTCGTAGCCGTAGACGTGCTTTTCAGGCTACCATTATCGGGTGTAGTAGGTTTCTTAGACCACAAGCCACGTCTACCAAACATTACACTCAATAAACCACAACCAGATCTTCTACTCGCTGCCGTGTTCTCCTCCATCATAAGAACCGGCTTGAGAATTTGAAAACCCTCTAATTCCAAAAGGATAAATCAATGTTAAGGAATATAAGAAGATTTGATAAAAGCGAAGAGACAAAATCTAGAGATCAATGGTAATGAGAAAAGACAGATCTCATCTTTTAAAGAAAAAAATTGTGATTAGGCTTTTCTCGGCCGGATGGTAAAGAGGAATGAAGATTCTTCCGTTTCGTGTGTTTGTATTGGTGTCTTTAATTAATTTTATATAAAGTGTCATTATGATTTTTGGATTTACTATGGAAATGAAAATATGGAAGTAATAATTAGGTGAAAAAACGACTTTGAATTTGTTAATAGATGTTAAATGAGCTGGTGTGTAAGTTTAAAAATTGATGCCAATTCATTAATGGTTAATTCATTACCTATATTCTGTTTTTTTCTATTCTTTTCTCTGTCGGCTCTTACATTTTTTTTGTTATTTGATTTTACATTATTTTGCTGACTCGGTCGTGTAATAGGGAAAGAGAATATTCAGAAAGAAAGTGGGAGAATTGTCCGTAAATAAATCCGTGTTTTTCTCCAATCGATTCCATTTTTAGATTATATGGAGCGCACGTATTTTCATCTTTTCAAAGACGTTATGTATTAATAAAAAAGTGTCGAGACTAAAAAGACACGTATTCAAACATTAATTCATATGCCTAACCAGAGAGAAAGACCGAACCGAACCGGACCCGATCAGGGAGAAACTACATAGCCTTCATTTTAAAAATGGCACCAGCTGGGTTAAGTCCTTTAGGACAAGTAGCCGTACAGTTCTTGATTGCTCTGCATCTATATAATTTGGTTTCATTCTCTGTTATCGACTGTAATCTCTCTTCTTTAAACTCATCACGGCTGCGTTAAAAAAACAAAAGTCCGATTTTAAAAGACCATCTTAGTAATTAAACCGTTCATCTTTAGCTTTATCTTATACCTATCACTGATCCAACGATACGCTTGTAGTAAAGCTGCAGGTCCTGGAAATTCCTCAGGGTTCCACCAATAAGAAGGACATGATGTTGTACAACATGCGCATAATATGCATTCGTATAACCCATCTAGCTTCTTCCGATCTTTTGGTGATTGTCTGTATTCGAATCCGTCTTTTGGCGGCTTCTTCGTCTTTAACCATGGCTCCATTGATCTTTAATTTCAAAGACACAAGACAAAACATTATAGTCCCACATGCGTGGAGTTTATTGTGTGAAAGAGTGAGAAATCAATAAGGATTCAAGAAGGTAGCTTAGCTTCACTTACTTGTATTGTTGGTAAAAATTAGTGAGGTCGATGACAAGGTCTTTGATGACGTACATGTGAGGCAATGGAGTGATTATTGTAGGTTTCGAAGTGTTTGAGTTTATGGGTTTAAGACATGCGACAGTATTAGTACCATCGATGTTCATCGAGCAAGATCCACAAATCCCTTCTCTACATGATCTTCTGTAACTCAAACTTGAATCTTCCTCTGCTTTTATTTTCTGTAACACGTCCAAAACCTATTGCAACACTTGATCATGTTACTCAAGCCAAATGATTCAGACTAACTTATTCAAGATTTCAGTTAATTACCATGGGACCACAAGTGGAAAGATCAACGAAGTAAGATTGAAGAAATGGTTTAGAGTTAGGCTTGTCAGGATTCCATCTGTAAATCTTGAACTCCTTAACTACTTTGTTTCGTCCTATTGGAAATCAACAGATATAACCGAATTAAATCACTGCTTCTTTCAATATATTTAGACTTACAAGATTCATACCTTCTTTTTCTTTTGTTGTTTCATGGGACTTGAGAGTATCTTTGGACAAGTTTTGTGCCGCTTTATGACCTTTTAGCACAGGAAAATCGCCGTTGCCACTTAAGCTACTGCTCAAACGTACTTTCTCTAACGTTAGATTGCAGATTCTCCGTCGCAACAACCGCAAAACAGTCGACATTCTCTGTTCGTTTGATCAAGCGTTTGGAGTTCATTTTGGTCAAAATCTTTTCGTGAAAGAAAGATGAGAGAAATATGCATGGCGATGACACGTGGACAGCCTAGAGGATGACGTTTAATGGCACGTGTGCGACACTGTGTGCGAATACAGATCTTTGAGTACGTTAGACACTAGACACTTTTAACATACTTATTAAGCCCATTTATAAGAAAAGCCCAATAGTTCATTCTGTGAGTTGAGGCTTCGATGATCGGGTCTAGTATTTACTGTATTAACTCTATAACCGTTTCTCGAAGATTTTGACAAAACGGTCATTTTTGTTAGAAAGATTGGACAATTGTCAATCTGTATTGGATCTTGTGCTTCTTACAAACAGAAACAACAAGAGAAAAGTCAACGGTCCAATCATCTGAAGGAGAGTTGCCACGTGGTATGTCTCTTTGTCTGGAGTAGGACCACCTTTGACCAATTATACACGACCCTTCTTCGTTGAAAATTTCAAATATACTCTTTTCTTGATTCTTGAATGCTTCTTGTTTGAATGTCATAGACGATCATTGTACACTATAGTTAGTTTAATTATTAGTATTAGCCAATTGAGTATAACTTTCAAATCATATTAAACACAGATTTTTATATTACAAAATTTCTTTTAATCTGTGACTAATAATTTCATACGCCCATAACTATAATGAATCTAAAGATTAAATTACAGAGTTTATGACCTTACCTCATATTTTATTTTGAAATTTTCTTTGTGATACAATTATGATTATTACATTGTGTATTCGTGTTGTTTGATTTAGTCAATCCTACAACATCTGCTTTGACCAGAAGATTGAGGAAGACAATTACACAGAACATAAGTCAAAAGAGGAATTTAAAAATGAGTAAAGGGTAAATATTGTATTTTCTTCTTAGTGGTGTCTAATCAAATTTGCTACAATCATAAAAGATTTTAAATAACTTGTTGGGACTTGGCGAACCCTGAATCCCTGATCATGAAAACCCCAGCTTTATTTTATTTGTCTCATAAGAAAATATAAAGTCATAATTGGTTTTATTTTACATATTATAAAGTTGAATTGAAAAAAAAAGTTGACTCCTTTTCTCAGTCGTTTTTTTTTTGTCAAGGACTCGAAACACATGTTTCGTTTAGCTTAGCTTGTTTTCGTAACTCGCATTCAATAAATCATATCATGAAAAGGTAATATAATACATTAGTTATTATATGATCTTAATGTACATTTTATTCTGAAAATTTAGATATTAAGATGTCATGTGTGGATTCTCAGCTATGATTAGATGTCAAAGAATAAAACCAGTGAGGAAACCAACAAAACCTAACGGACAAAACAAAAATATTCTTATAAGTGGAACGTATTTTTATTTATTTTTGTTTGAAAATATAATATTGCTTAGCTGTGGGTGCTTAGACATTCCATTTAAAAAGGAAATTAAAATAGATGCTCATATATAGGCATAAATAATGTATAAGAAAATAATAATATATATAGCGTGTTTATTTATAATTTATTAAGCGCTATTTTCCACTCTCAATGTTGGAATTACACCTAACTTACTATTCCATTTCCTAAGTTTATTTTCGTTTCACCGAGCATTGACTTGGTCAAAGGCTGTAAAATCTTAAGAGCGGTTCCACTATTAGCATTAAATGATTTATTACCAACACCGCTCGAAAGTCAATATTGGTAAATCCCGTCTACAATTTGTCTAGTTCCATTCACATGCAACAACAGTTCGAAGCCCTCGTCAGAGATTAAACAAAAGTTAGCCCTAGTTCCACGTTTAGAGTTTAAGTTTGAAGGAAAAAAACAGAAGGAACAAAAGGTAAATAGGGAAAAAGTAAGATTTATACAAAAATAAAATAAATAAAAAGCTGTCCACTTTTAATTGGCTTTTCTCTCCCACACAACTATCAATTCCTTTCACACTCCTTCCTCTCTTTTTAGTTTCTCTATAACCAAAAAAATCATCATAAGCTCCTCCTTTATACTCGTTCCTTTCTCTCCATCAACCATAATTTCTCTTTTACTCTCTCTATTTCTCCCATGGATTCCGGCAACAGTAGTAGCATGCAATCTTCAAGCGGTGGTGGTGGAGGAGGAGATCAAGAAGAGTATGACTCACGAGCCGATCAATCAATCTCTGCTTTATTCAACCACCATAACAACAACAACAACACAACCACTATCTCCTCCAACATCGCAGCTCCATTACAGATTGACTCTCTCATAGCCAACTATTTCAACACTTCTTGGTCGACGGATAATCCTCTTTGGTCAACAACGACTACAAAGCTCACTGATGGCTCTAGACCAATACCACCACCAATCTCATCAGAACCAGTCTTGTTCACAAACCCACTTCAACAAACTCTGAGAACAGTCTCAGTAAAGACAAACACAGACACAACTAGTCCCATTTGTTCCGTCCCAACCGACAAGAAAAACGGTCTTAACAACAATATGACGACAACACGGAATCCAAAGAAGAGATCTCGAGTCTCGAGACGAGCGCCTACGACTGTTTTAACCACCGACACGGCTAACTTTAGAGCCATGGTTCAAGAATTTACCGGCAATCCTTCAACTCCTTTCACATCGTCTTCTTCTTTTCCAATATCAAGATTTGATCTCTTCGGTTCTTCTTCAACTTCACGACCCTTGAAACCCTTTCCTCATAAACTCATCCCTCAGTCAACAACCAATAGCCATTACCTAAATCCTCCTTTTACAGATGTTCATCATCAGAGTCATCTCCTCAACATGAACACGCAAAACAACTCAAACCCTTTTCTCAATAACCAATCACTTAACAACCTTTTAACAGATCAATCTCTTCTACGTGAGAAGTCAAAACCTTTGAGTTCGGGGACAACTAATGGTTTTGGACATGCAGATGTTGGAACAAACTTTGAGGGGCTGCAGAACTTTATTGTCTCCTCGTCAACAACGATGAAACAGCCAGCCCTAAATATTGTTCATGGATCAGACAAGAATTCTGAAGCGGAGAATAATAATGGTCTGTTAAGATCTATCAATGCAACGGTGCAAAGATCCGATAGTTACACACCGCAGGTTACGTCGGGATCGGAGAATAATATAGCGGCGCTGAGAAATGAAGGTATGGTGGAATTATCATGGATCTCTTCTTCTGATTAAATTTTTCTAACAGTTATATATTATGGTCGTATTTATTATTATTAGCCATAAAAAAAGACGGAATATAAAATCTTAGCGAAAAACTTATGATGAATGGAAATATTTTAGGATCTTTTTATGTTCTAAAGCTTATATGGTCTAATCAACAATGACTTTTCTACATGTTCGAACATTGTTTGACCTTGTGTTAATGTTATTATTACATGTCTGGTTTTATTCCGTTTATTAAACTAAACATGTGTGATTAGTTTTGAACATCGTCTTATATGGTATGAGATTGGTAATACTTTTAAATTTCAACGGCATATTGGTATAATTTGAAATTTCGTTTGGTTAAGGGACCCAACAAAATAATAATAATATGCTTCTTCTTTGACAACGAGAAATTTTTTAAAAGCTTTCTTATAATTAGGGTTGCGCCTCAGCATGAGCCCTAGAAAATGAGCCTTAGCAATTCTCGAGTGACTGGTGGCTAGATCTAGGGAATCGTTAGCCGCCGCTTATCCTATATAAATTCATTAGATTTATAAAAACTTTATTATATAGCACTTCTCGATATATATTTTTTTTTGTATGGCTAATTTATTGGAAAATAATACTCCATTTGTTTTAACTACACGTCATTTGTCCATTCGGGAGACATCCGATAGAAAAAACCAACGTCACTCGATACGTCACAACGTCATATCCTGTAATTTATTTAATTATAATTGTCGTCATCATAATCTATCAACCCATTGGGCAATTTCATATTTGTAAGCAACTATAAGNTTTTTTTTTTTTTTTCTTCTCTTATATAAAATTAGAAAACGGTTTATTCCTGAATAATAATTACGTTAATAATAATATGCTTTTGTTTTTTTCTTACTCAACAATCATTTTATGTATTTGGTGTTTCTTCATTATCATCGATTTATCATCTAATATTGAAATCAATACCCATATTTCCCGCCCAAAATATTTGATACTGTCAAAAATATGTTACATTTACCCACTAAGTCGCCTGAAACGACAGCGTTTTAAATAACGTAGGCATAAAAAAAAATAATTCACCGATCTTCTAATATTTTGATTATTTTCCGCTTCGTTAATTCAAAATACCTCTGCCATTTCCACTTATTTTATTTATTTCACACAAGTGCTTTAAAAAGGAATTATAAAGTAAGCAACTCAGAAAAAGGTATAAGCCTTTTCTGACATATCTATCAAATTAATTATAAATCATGATTATAAAAACATGGTTTTTTGTGAAAAAAAATCTTTCTTCATATTCCCTTGGGGAGATTTTAAATCCAAATGATTAGGCAAAGGATTTTTAGAAGATTTAGCAGTATAATAAGAGAATAACAAAAGCAGTTTTGTTGTTTTGCAATGATGTTTCCACGATGATATATACAAATACGATCATATCGAAGATCTTTAACTACGTCATACAATTTTTGAATTATTAGTTTTTTTGGTCGACAATACAAATTTTTCTTTTTTTTTAAGATTTTCATTTTCTTATTTTTTAAAAAAATTTTATTTTCTTATTTCAATATATAACACTGGCTTTCAAATTATCTGATGTTAGTCGCAAAGCTATGTGCAAGAATTCACAAGTTACCAACATGCATTATCTTCATTTTAAAAGAAACTATAGAATAGACCTAGAACCTTTTGATTAAAACATATCGGATCCCATTAAATAAATATTTTTAAAGTAAGTCAGTAAATTTAACTGTCAAAATTTTACATGATAAATTAAATTAAATTCTTTTAACTAATTTTACGTAATTATATATTTTATAATTTTTTAATTAATCAAGGCATTACAGTTGTAAGAATTAAATTAAATTTTAATCACACATTTTATTTGTTTAAAGAATCTAAAACAATAATTAAAAAAAATCACAGAACAAATAATAATAGAAGAGAATATAAATATTTTTTATACGAAGATCCACTTGTCGAGAAAAAGAAATAGAGAGTGGTAGAGTGTATAATGCGTTTTTCCATAGGCAAGACATGACAAGCCTTTATAGCAATAGCTATGCCCCACTAATTTTTTACTTTACTTATTTCGTAATTTTGAAAAGGTAAAAACCTTTTTAACACTACCACTATCGATTACACTATTACATACTATTATACACATATATAAATAATAATTATAATCTCATAAAGTATCGACTTTACGTAAAATTCGGACCCTAACAACGTTTTAAAATAAAGAGATTAGGTTTGTTAGTTTTCGAAAACTGGGAACTAAGGGGACCATTAGTGTCTGTTTCACGTCAATTTGGACAATCATGTCAATAAAGTAGGAGAAATGTCAACTCCGATAGGGTTATAAACAATGACAAAAAAGTTTTGGAGTAATTTATTAATGTTATTATTAGTCATAGTCAGTGGTTAAGAAATTATAAACTTATATTTACGAGAAGATGTTAATGATGCTTGACTTACACACAGTAAGTTTTATCACATAAATTCATAATAATATTAATCTAGATATAATTACAGTTTATATCTAGCTATAGATCTCCCGGGCCTTCAATCGAGCTCTTAATTAACGTTTGAAATAATAAAAGCCCGAACACAAGGTAAGCCCATTAAAGCCCAAAACGAATAGTTTAATAATGTAATTTCCATTATATATTTCGGAATATCGTATTATTATTAGCATTACTCTGAGAAACAAGAAAAATTAGAATCCTTTTCTTGGTACCCTTACAATATTTTTATCAGGAAGGAAAATTTTTTGTGAAAAATGTAAAATCAGATCCATGAAAAAAATAAATAAAAATTAGAAATGCGACAACGAAAAATGAAGTAAGAAAAAGGAGGAAATTAATGGCAGACAGGGGCGTAAGGAGAAAGGAAAGAGAAGATAACAGCTTTGTTAATTGATGTTCCCTGCAATTATAGCTTCTTCTTATTTCTTTCAAGGTCAAGGGATTAGGGCTTGGATTCTAGTTTCAAGCGTCGTCGTTTACTTGAGACTCCGTTCCATACCTGTCTGTCTTTTCTAAGGTTTGGTTTACGTTCCGCCGTGTTTCCGTCGATTAGAGAGAGAGAAGAAACGATTATTTGATTTCGCCAAAGTTTTTAGGGTTTAGTTTTGAATTTTTGATATTTGGGTTGGGATGAGTAGTCTTTTCAGCGAAGAGATACTAATAGATAAGCTTGCCAAGCTCAATAGCACTCAACAATCCATTGAAAGTATCCTTTAGAAACATAAACAAATTTGAATTCATTGCTTCAATTTTCAATATTTTGATTACATCTCTGTGTCTTTTGTATATTGCCATTTCTGATTGTTTAGTTCATTCACATTGCCTCAATTTATGATATCTGTGTGTATGTTTTGGATACTGCAATCTTTGATTGTTTGATCCTTGACCCTTTTGGTTTACGAATAAGCTCTGTCACAGTGGTGTATAATTCATCGTAATGAAGCTGAGTTGGTGGTTACAACATGGGAGAAACAGTTTCATTGTACAGAGATGGCTCAGAAAGTGCCTCTCTTGTACCTTGCTAATGATATTCTACAGAACAGCAAGCGTCAGGGTAATGAATTTGTGCAAGAGTTCTGGAAAGTTCTCCCTGGTGCTCTTAAAGATCTTGTTTCTTTGGGAGATGAACGTGGTAAAGGCGTGGTCTCTCGATTGGTAAATGGAACTGTTCTTTTTTTGGTTCTTTAGAAGTTTGAAAAACCATTGTCATTGAATATGTTAGTAAGGAAAGATCAATTTTGTGCGCAAATTGGTTAGAGTTCATTTTCTGGCTTCTTTGGTTGGCTTTATAAGTAAATACCAGATTCTTTACGTAAACAATTGTCTTTTGCATTGTGTAACTACTGAATGTATTGGAACTTTGAGCCTTTAGCTGATTTAAGAATGAATTGATACTGTGTAGAACTTAAAACACTAAAGGGTTTTGTTCATCTTTTTTCTACTTTTTTTTTGCTTACTAGGTTAATATATGGGAAGAAAGAAGAGTGTTTGGTTCATGTTCAAAGAGTCTTAGAGATGTAATGCTCTCAGAAGAAGCTCCTCCACCACTTGATATCAATAAAAAACGATCACGGGGATCTAAATCTGCGAAACGGGATTCAAAATATGCCAAAACGGTAACAATGATTTTTTTCTTTGTTTCTCCAATTGCTGCTTTTTTTTGCTCGGGTGGCTTTCAATCTTTCATTATTCTAAGTCTTACTTTGATTCACTGTCTCTCCACTTGCTCTTTCTTTGCTATCAGAAAATTTCAAATGGAGATGCGACGGAGAAGATAGTATCTGCATTTAATTTGGTTTATGCAGAAATTTCAAACGAAGAGACAGAGATGAACAAATGCAAGTATGCAATTGAACGTATCAGAAAGATGGAGAAAGATGTTGAAGATGCCTGCTCTACTGGCACTGGTATGTATATATATATCAGCAGATATTGAATTCTTGTTTACGTAATTTCATTTGCATCGGGGATTATCAATACACAAACTCGTTCTCAATCTTTAATTGTCTTCAGCAAAAGACCCGAGGAGAAAGACATTGGCAAAAGAATTGGAAGAAGAAGAAAACATTATGAGACAATCTATTGAGAAACTTAAAACTGTTGAAGAATGTAGAACATCACTCGTAAATCATCTTAGGGATGCGTTACGCCAACAGGTAAAGGTCTTTCACTCTTGCAAAAGTTCTATAATTTTCCTAGACATTTCAATTACTTACTGAGTTTGTTTGCCAGGAATCTGAATTGGAAAATCTTCAATCTCAGATTAAGGTACTGTTTTGCCATCTTGATCACAAAATATTCTATACTTAACATCAAAAATCTATTGTGTGTGTTGATTTGTTCTTAATCATATTAGGTAGCAGAAGAACAAACAGAAGAAACCCAAAACATGCAGAAGCGGCTCAAAAGCGAAACACCGGCTAACCATAACAACGGAACATCTGGTCAACCAGCTAAAATCACTCCTGCCTCAATCGCAGCAATGGCGGAAATGCTAACTTCATCAACAAATTCTTCATTGATTATGCATTCTGTTCTGTCTTCTTTTGCAGCCGAAGCTACACAAACTTCTGGTCTAACCAATTCAAATAGTACTTCAGACACTAATACATTTGCTCCTCCAAATCCTCAGTATCATATGATCACAAATCCAGCCTCATCTCAACAGTTTCTACCTTATGGATTTGGTAACATTCCGTTAATGCCGCCTGTACAACCACCTCCTCCACATATGATGAGTAATCAACCAAACATAACTCAGCAACAATCTCAACAAGGTCCAAGTTTTCAGCCACCAGGTATGATGTATTTTGGACCACCACACCATTCTTGATGTTAGTATAAACAAGATTTAAAAATCGATTAGTTTTAGTTTTAGATAGTTTCTTCTAAACATAGTTAGGCTTGAGTTGTTTATATTTGGTATGCATGGGTTCATAATCTCGAGAGTTTTTGTACAAAATATTTACATTAGTTTTGTTTTTTTTTTCAAATTTTTGGTGTCAAGGTTACAAAAAATATCAATCACAAAACAATTTCAAAGTCTTTACAACAAGTCAACCAACAAATTAACAAAATGGAATATGAGTAACTAGAATCCAGATGAGTTTTGAGTTACCATTTTGTTTCTACCAGCTCGGAATCTAGACCGAATCGACCCGTTCGAGTCAATAACTCGGTCCCAATCAACAGATCCTTGACCATCTTCTTCATCTTCCTCTGGCACTCGCTCTCTCATCAACTGAAGAATCTTCTTAGCTTTCTCTCTTGCTCTCTCTGTTCCTGTTTCTTCCACTTCCTTCAACACTTCCACTACTCTCGACTCTTTTGCTAATCCTTTGAATCGAAGACTCTCATGACTCAACGCGTACAAAGCCGCCACACAATTCTCACGAGCCGATGAAGACGAACGAGTCGATTCCTCTGTTGTCTCCTCTTGTAACTTCCCAACGAGAATCGCAACTGCATTCGCATCAAGCATTGCTGATCGTCCTTCACTACAACAAGCTAAATTACAGATCACAAGCAAAGCTCGGCTCGCTGATTCACCTGATCTAACCATAGAAAAAAGCGTCGGCACTGCTCCGAGCTTAAGTAACTTGGATCGATTAGAATGGTTCAATGTCAAATGATAAAGCGCGAGAGCTGCATCATGACGTGTCCGATCACTCTCAGCTGATCGTAAAGAGTGAAGCAATGGTTGAAGTGCTCCTAAAACACCAATAGGCGTTTTATTATCATCTTCAAGAGATAAACTAAAAATAGAACCAGCGGCGTGTTCTTGAGCTTCTTTAGTTCCAGATTTCAAAACATCGATCAAAAGAGGAATGAATCCTAACCGTACTATTGTCAATTTGTTGTTCTTCTCCAATGATAGATTCACAAGCGAAGCCAACGAGTTGGTCTGTACTAAAATGTATCTCGAAACAATCATCGTCTTTAGTAAAGAGAGAATTCGAGGAGAACAAAGTGAAGCCCTAGCTTCGTCTTTAGTACGAGTCATCTTCCTCATCATAATCAAACCTTGTTCTTGATCGAAAATATCACTGCTATTAAGCTTATTGTAAATCTCTTCTTCCTCTGCTGAATTCGCCGCTGTGGAATTAGAGAAGAAATTGTGGTGTGAGGAAGAAGATGATGACGTAGACGGAGAGAAACAAGCTGGTCGAGTTGTTAAAGGAAGAGGAGTGAATGGACTCGGAGCAACGATGACAGATTCATCAGATGAACTTGTAGAATTGAAATCTTCAGGAGGTCTTCTCCTTCCCATGAGTTCTGAATCAGCGTGATGATACATCATCATCGGAGCTCTATCAGCTACAGCTCTGAGCAGCTCTTGTTCAGAAACACGAATCTCTACGTCCGGTGGTGGCATCTGTTGCCGTAAATTTCTCTCGATGACGGAGTAATCAGGTGGTTGAGGACGTTCGACGCCGACGGTATCACACCAAGTATCGATAGTTGATTTCATATTACGGTTAGGGATGATGTTTGAGAAATCGGGTAGAGAGTCTTCATCGTCGTTGAGTTTAGGTGTAAAGCCTAGGTCACGACATACTTGAACACAGACTCGTTCGAAGGTTTGACCTGAAGATACAACAACAGGGTCAGACATTACTGATTTTGAAATCGGACAGAGGAATTCAATTGGAGGTTGTTGTTGTTGTTGTTGTCGTTTTGAAGATGATGAGGAAGAAGACGATTTGTGGTTGAAAGGGTTCCATCTGCTTCCTCCGTTTTTTCCCATCTGTGGAAATCAATGGCCAGAAATTGTTGTTAGGGTTTTGAGTGTTATTTTCATTAAATGGAGAAATTAGGGATTTGAATCTTCTGAGATTTTTTGAGACGAATACGATTCAAATAAAATGTAAGAGGAAATAAGACTCGTCTTCTTCCTCCTGAACTCAACGACTTTGAGGTATGCTGACTTTTTTTTTTCTTTTGATTTGTTTTATTTTTTTATGAATGAATTTTTAAACATGGACATATTAATATTTTCTAGAATGTTGACCAAGATTATTATGTGACTTTGAATACTGAATTAGCTGCTTTCATAGTTCTTACTTCTTATATTCTGAGAAAGTTTAATTGATTTTCTTTTTCAGGTCAGCTCTTCAAAATAAAATACTTACTTAACAGAATTTCTCTCTTTAATTCTTTACAAAATTTCTATATAAAAAGATATAATTAACCATATTGGTATATACTCTAATTTATTTTTAAAGAATCTAAATATATTTATTTGAATATAATGTTCCAGTTTTTGCTGGAAAAGAAAATTACTTAAGATGGTAGGTTTTATTACTGTTTACATAGTCCTGACCACTTTTATCTTCTTTAATCTCATTAAAGCTTCAAATGGTATTGAAACATGACATTTCCCCTTATATTTGTACCAAATGTGAACATAGTCATTTAAGTCATATTACAGTAAACAATCTGTCTTGTTTATATAAACTAAAATTGACAAAGACAGCTTTAAATTAGATTTGGTTTTGGTTTGGTTTGACCCAATCCCTTTTTGATTCATTTTTTTTTCACAACACCTGATTAACCCTTTACTAGAAAATACAAGATTGTGGTTAGGCTACATTTTTACTTGTTGGATACATTTACTACTACTCAGGTTTTGTTCCCTTTTTCATAAAGCTCTTGGTCAGTAAAAAATCTTTGAGGAAAATGGGCATATGATGCATAATTGCCATGACTGTTGATAACCTTCCTGTAGAGAACCAAGCTGGTGGGTTTTTCTTCAGCACTACGGAAACAGTTTCTTTCGCAAATGTCTCTGCAGGTATTGGCTTTATGTTTTGTGACAGAAACGCTCTCTCACGAATAGCTTCTTCGAATGGCTTGTATAGTTTCAGTTCAGGTAAATTGTTGAAACTTGATATCCCTGATTTAGCTATGTTTGATTGAATACCTCCTGGAACAATGTTGATTACATCGATCCCAAATGGCTTAAGCTCCAACCTTTAAGGAAGAAAACAAAACAAGAAGATAGTATTTAGATGATAGATCATGATCAAGATGATTGAAGAAGATAGTTGTGAATTGATAAAACCTTAAAGTGTCGGTAAAAGCATGAAGAGCAGCTTTTGAAGCAGTATAAACCCCAGCCCATGGTCCTGGTGCCATTATGCTAATACTTCCTATGTTCACAATCTTTCCTTTTTTCTTTGACGCCATGTGAGGTACCACAGCTTGAGTCATCCTCATTGCACCTACAATTTTTATTTTTATTTTTAAGTTAAGTTTTTGAATAGAACCCAAATCAAACGCGAAAAAAGAGTTGAAATTTGCAGGAAATTTTTTGAGTGAGGAATTTTAACAAACACATGGTGAGCATTTTTGAAGGAATTCGAAAATATTCAATTACCGAACACATTGGTGTTGAAAGTGTTTTCCATGGCTGAAATTGGAATCTCTGCTAGAGGTCCGATACACTGAACTCCGGCGTTATTTATCAGAACATCAATCTGACCAAATTTGTCTATAACGTTCGACAAAGCTTTACTCACGCTCCGTTCCGATTGAACATCGAGCTCTTGCACAAATAACTTTGGATCACTTTCCAAATCGTTCATCGTGCTCTGAGATCGACTCGTCGCAACCACTCGACAACCATTCGCCGAAAACTCACGCGCCAACGCATAGCCAATTCCTCCGTGAGAACATCCTGTGATGAGAACCACTGGCATCTCATCGCTACTTCCCATTCTTAGCTCTTAAGGTTTCGAGATAAATTATGTATGAAAAGAAACTAACATACTTTTAAAAAGAGAAATCCGAAATTTAAGGGTCGAATTGCAAAAATCACGCCAAGGTTTCTCATCACACTATACGGATGATGAAGTTTTTAAATTTTACAAGTTTTACCCAGAAGTTTCTCCACGTAAGCAAAGAAGTTCTTAAGATTTGTTTTTACTTTTGATTCGCCGGAGAAGACAAAATCCAACGTTTGATTTAAATAAACAGGAAATTACATAATACAGTTTCATATTTAGTTATTTACATTAAGGCACAAATTAGCTAATTACGATTTTATAATCAAGCAGAGAAGAAGCCATGAGAGATGGCGAGAGAAAACTCAGATTTAGCTTCCAACTTCTTCATCAAACTCTCCAACTTCATCTTGTCGATTCCTACCGTCATCTTCGCCGGAAATAACTTCCCCCAGTCAAATTCCGACGACGCCGATCCCGAATCGGCCATCTGTCCCATCCTACGCTCGTACTCTTCCGCCACCAATATCGCTATGTCCGCCATTAAATCAATCGGTTATCTCCGGTTCTTTCTTTAATGTTTGGTTATCTTTGGTTCGATATCAGGAAGCATTCAACGCAGAAGGTTTTATAGTGAGTGCTTTGACGTGCGGTATTGGATAAGGTTCGGTCCAGATTTTATTTATTTAATATCTTCGTAATAATAATAATAATATAAAATTAGGTTAATGGTTTTTTAAATCGTGTCCAGTGTGTTTGGTACCGGTGGGCTTCGTCGGTTGCTTTTATTTATTTTTCACAAAATAAACCTAAAAACTATATAAAAAAAAGCAGAGATTATTCTTAAAATATTAATTTTGTGTGGAAGCTTGTTGAATGGTCTCGAAGGTCCGTGTCATCCACGTATGGATCTGAATATCTGATGGATCACTAATTTTTTATTTATCATTATAGGTGCTGTCAAATGAAAATTTCGTAGTTTGTTTAACAAATTAATATATTACAATTTTAAAATAAAAATAATAGTTGTAATTTACTATCTATAAATTAACGTGAACAAAAAAAAGACAGGTACAGTACACTTATTAAATATTATTATTATTAATTAACTTCAGTCAAAAGCAAAGTACAAGTTTGATCCAAACCTAAGTTGATTGAAGCCCAACAGAAATTACAAGCCCATTATACTATTGTTTCCAGTTTTATGAGATGGGCCTTATATTCGGAAGGGCACACATTCTTGATAGACGAAAATATAAGCTCTCTTCCATTTGATCTAATAGAGAAATAACAAATGCATCGTTGACTAGACGATTTATGATACGTCAATTAATATACTGAGACTATTTTTTTTTTTTAAATTTGTGTTTCTGCAAAATAGAAATTAGTATTAAAAAAAGTAGAAATGTACTATCTTTTGTTTCTGTCGTGAATTGTACTATAAATCTATTTATTCTCTTCTAGTCAAATTTATACTATTTTCTTGCTTTCTTACCATCTTTATAAAAAGAGAAAACGATTTATCAGAATTATCCGAACATATATACTTTAGGGTTACGAATTATATTATCTGAATATTAGTAATTATATGTCTGAAATACGCTATTTCTAAAAATAATCCAAAATGCTTCAGGTCAAAGGCTGAGGAAATTTAAATTTAAATAGTCTTTATTTTTGTCGACTATTAGGAATTAGGAATCGTATTTCAATTGGAAAACAAAGTATATTAACTTATATTCATAATTAAGTAGAATATATATCTAAAATATTCAGAGTTAAATCCAACTTATAAAAGCATGACAACTTTACAAGTAAGTGGATTATGTGGGATCTACTTCTTCAACCCTATGAATAAGTCTTTTCCAAGCTTCGTAGGGGTATAGATCAGAATCCCTTGACTTGTTTATTAATTAAATTAGTATTCTAATTTGAATGTGTAATCTTTCTTTACAAAACTTTATCGAGAATCTCTTCTAGAATAATACGTAACGCACTTCAATTCTTTATAACAATATTTCATCTCCTATGACGCAAACAATGACTCTATACGTCTTCTCAACTTGTATTTTTCATATATATATATATATATTCATCATATCGAAAATTCTTTTTAATCAATCAAAACGACTTCTCAATCAATCAACCACAGCAGTTTATGTATTGGCATAAGCTGTTTCGTGGGATAAATTTTTATTAATTAAACTGAAAAGCTAAAGATTTTAATTAATAAATCACAAATTAATGATCTAGCATGTACATGTTGATAGAATTAAATACATGCAGTGGCACGTGCATGAGCACAAAGAGATAAAAACCTTTAGCTATGTATTATTAAGAAAAAAAAGTAATGTGAAATCATATAATAATATTATTTTATAATAATGTTAGGGACGTTATTAGAACTTAGAAGTTAAGCAACCTTTGGCCCCTATCGTGAGACCATCGGACCATATCTCATTAATTATATGATTATACCGTACCATGTTATGATTCTTATTTTTATTTTTTATTTATATGGAGAAAAATTAATCGAGATCCAAAAAAATCCAAAGATGGTCACATTGTTAATATAGGAAAAATAATAATTCGTGTAAAATATTATTTTAAAAATTGATGGGAATTGGGAAAACATCGTTTATGCCAATAATATTGAATAAAAAGAAGTGAAAATACAAACACGAGGTAACCACTCGTTGTGGCAAACCACTTTATAGGATAGCACTTGAGAATAATTCTACAAATTATCAAAAGCTATGTTTTTTTGGGTGACGTCTCTTTTTTTATCTTCTTGTTTTTATAATATATATAATATTATTTTCATTTGGAACATGTATTGATGGAGTGACAAATAAAATTTCAGCAAAATCTATCATCCATATTGGATCATATGGCTAAAAAGCCATCATCATATATGAATTGTGTAACTTTATATACACATCATTTGCACGATTTTTGAGAAAATAAGAGTATTATAATGTTATTTACTTGTTAAACTTATCATGTTGTAGTTAGTTTCCTCCTACTAGACAATCCAATACTATATTATATAATGCATTTCTTTTTTTTATATATAAATTTTATCTTTATATTGTACCTAACACTAGAACCTATCTATGTATATGCATGTCTATGAAACATCTCACGTCATGTATTTATGTATTTGATTGTATACACACACGCGCACATTTGTATACACTTCTGAAATCTCAGTCGATTAGTTTTATAACTAGATCCAAATTATGTGTAATGATGGAGTTATGTTCTAAATCGATATGTAGGAATCAAGGAAGACATGTATACTAACTACTTTTCCCTATTTATATATAAACACTAATTGTTTAATGATATAATCATAATGAAAGATGCACTATGTACTTCACATTTAACCCCCAGAAAAAATATGCACTGTCCCATGTGAAGCTTCAAGAGCCAATCTATTTTTCATACATATCAATTAAAGGTAGGATAAGCCTCTCAAAGGTTAATCATTTATTTAAAATTATATTATTTATAAGAAGAATACATATAATCTTTACAATATAAATCAATGTTATCATTCACATTAAAATACTAACTATAACCCACTAATATAAATCCGATTAGCTAGAAATACTGTTGAAAAATGCGAATTCGGTTAACATAAAACAAAGTTTAAAAAAACGTTGCTTGTTTGAACTGTTCGTTTCGGTCGGTTTACTTCATTAATATAATACAACTTGTTTTTTAAAAGATTATAAATAAGTAGCTATTATTTTAACACTTGAAAATATTAAATGAGACAGCTATGATATCTGGATATACATCAGTATTATTTTCCTAGAACAGCTTGTTATGAAAAAAAACAAAATGTTGATTAAATAAAAGATTAGTCGATTTATTAATTATTTATTTAGAAGTAGCCGTTACTACATCACTAGAATCGAAGAAGAATCCAGGGTTCTCTATACTCATAATCGCGGCGCCCGAGTATACTACACGCGCTCATTGTTTTCTATTTAAGCGCTAATTTCCTTCCTGAGAAAATCGTTCCGTTACTCCGTTAGTATTCTCACACCGTTAAGCGCGTGCTCTAACATGTGTAACCTAGAAAAATAGAAACACAAAGAAAATAAAAACTATAGAGAATAAAAAAATGGATCTATCTGGTGCGCACATCAGCCTACGAAGTAGTGGAGACATAACAATTGAATTAAAAAACACGAATAACTAGCCAATACATTTAAACTTAAATTATATAATTAGTCAATTATTTATATTAATATTCGATATGGTATTAGTGGATCATCTACATATCAATTCGCTGCTAAATCATTTTCTTTTTCCAAAATACTTTTTTGCTTTCTTCTTTTATGTGGAAAAACGAAATTTCCACAAACGAATTAGTTTAGTGCCTATTAATTTTTTTTTAACTCAGAGTCCTAAAAATAGTATAGAAACATGCAATAATTGGTTTTGACTCACTGTAGCTGAGTTATACTTGAAGACAAAAATCACCGAGACACCACAAAAAAAGAAAAAATAAATAAAATGTATATAATAATTAAAAATAACTCCGTCAAAGGTCTCATTTAAGTTGTCGTGTTCTCTCATGATTCCTCTTTCTTTTTCTACTTGAAGATGATGAGACCTGAGTTTCAGAGACAGAAGGACGGTTTTTTTACATCTCTTCTGTTTACGGTCGGATTCGAACTCAGGACTTCTGGGCTTTACCTTCGATCTTGTCGCTAAATTCTTCTTTCTCTTTTTCATGTTTTTTTTGCCACAAAAGTTTACCTTTGTTCAAGTCACCTCTTTGACGCCATAAACCATCACAAGGTTCGGCTTTAGATCTCTCTGTTCTTATCTGAACTCATGAATAATTTCTCGGCGTTGTTTATGAATCAAAAACACAACTTTGACTTTACTCTGTTCTAATCTTATCACTTAAAAGCCTAAAACTTTTCTTTTATTGGTTTGTTTTAGCTAATTATGTTTCCTTTTTTTGTATTAACTCGATGATTACTTTCAATATGATTTTCTGGGTTGCTTGGAATTGAAGCTGGAAATAACTGATTCGAATATTGCTCAAAATAGTATTTGTATAAGAAAATTTTCAATTGACGACAAAAAGTAAAAAAAAAATTCAATCTTTATCTTCAGTTCTAGATATGTGTGATTGACTTCATGATTAGCTTTTGTTTTTTTTCTTTCTTTTGATGCCATCTCTTAATTTAATAAAGAAATTAATGAACAATTTCCATTCGTTGTGTGTAGTGTTAAAACTGTTAAACTATGTTAAAGTTGGTCCACAATTATTGCTATTTATAGTCATATTCCACACCATATCAATCCAAACACTGTTGAGGATATGTTTTTTTTTCAGGGTAGGCAAGTTTATATACCTTCTAGGCTCTAGCTTAGGTCTTTTTGGTGTAGGTTATAGATTTGCAATGAGTATAAGGAATATGGTGATAGAGAAGTGACTTAAAAGTTAAAACCTTTATGTTCTTTAAGCTGTTCATTACAACATCACAGTTGTGTTATTTGCTTTATTTGCTCTGTTTCTTTAGCTCTGTGTGCTCCAACTTTTAATTATTTGCTTGGTTTGTATATATTCTTTTACAAATTGTTTAATTTTTTGTTGTGTCTTCTTAATTATCAGTTGAAGAAAACATGAATTCAACATCGACACATTTCGTACCGCAGAGAAGAGTTGGTATATACGAACCTCTACATCAAATTGGTATGTGGGGTGAAACTTTCAAGAGCACTATTGACAATGGGAATATAAACACACAAAGTCACATTCTAATACCCAATAATCATAAACTAGACAACAACAACTTGGTATGTTTTGCTTCATTGTTCTCTCATTTTCTTGGTTTGATGTATTCAGAAATCTAAAAAAGTTTCATTTCTTGAAAATATAGTCAGAAGATACTTCACATGGAACTCCTCATATGTTCGATCAAGAAGTTTCTACATCTAAAAATCCTGACAAGGTATTGCTTCTCTATCAATAGTTTTAGAATTCTATTTGTTTCTTGCTATGATCGTATAGGTTATATCTTTATAATTGTTACAGATACAGAGACGGCTTGCTCAAAACCGTGAGGCTGCTAGGAAAAGTCGCTTGCGCAAGAAGGTATGTGAAGCTTATAAACATTATTTTCTCCTTAACAAATTTGTTTCTGTTTGTTTATTGAGTTTGATTTTATTACTGCAGGCTTATGTTCAGCAGCTGGAAACAAGCCGGTTAAAGCTAATTCAATTAGAGCAAGAACTGGATCGTGCTAGACAACAGGTTAATGAAAAACAAAACTATTTAGTCAGTTTCTTTAGATTTCCAAAATATATTGTCTTTTCTTATAAGAAAATGTAATGTTTTCAGGGATACTACGTAGGAAATGGACTAGATACTAATCCTCTCGGTTTCTCGGAAACCATGAATCCAGGTTTGTATCAAGAACAATGAGTCTTTTATTAACAAGATTCAAGATTTTGATTGGTGAAACTTATTAGGGATTGCTGCATTTGAGATGGAATATGGACAATGGGTTGAAGAACAGAACAGACAGATATGTGAACTGAGAACGGTTTTGCATGGACATGTTAATGATATTGATCTTAGTATGCTAGTAGAAACCGCCATGAAACATTACATTGAGCTTTTCAAAATGAAATCAACGGCTGCAAAATCGGATGTTTTCTTCGTTATGTCAGGGATGTGGAGGACTTCAGCAGAACGTTTTTTCTTGTGGATTGGTGGTTTTAGACCGTCGGATCTTCTCAAGGTTCTTTTGCCACATTTTGATATCATGACTGATCAACAAGTTCTTGATGTATGTAATTTAAGACAATCATGTCAACAAGCTGAAGATGCGTTGACTCAAGGTATGGAGAAGTTGCAACATACACTTGCTGATTGTGTTGCAGCTGGACAACTTGGTGAAGGAAGTTACATTCCTCAGGTGAATTCTGCGATAGAGAGAGTAGAAGCTTTGGTCAGTTTTGTAAATCAGGTAAGTCTAATCATTTTTTTTCCAATTCAAAACACATTTTAAGACAAGATAGTAGTATCAGTTTCTTGATTTTGCTTGTTTGTTTGTTAGGCTGATCACTTGAGACACGAGACATTGTTACAAATGTATCGGATCTTGACAACACGACAAGCGGCTCGAGGACTATTAGCTCTTGGTGAGTATTTTCAACGGCTTAGAGCCTTGAGCTCGAGTTGGGCGACTCGACATCGTGAACCAACTTAGATTTGAGTTTTGAAACAACCTAAGAGAATGACCTCAAGAGATGAGTGCATCTGAAAACAGAGTGATTTTACTCGGAATAAAATTGGGGTTGCTGCTGATAGTTATTTTTTATTCTGCGGCGGATTCAGGAAATTTGAAAACATGTATGGATAAGTTGTAAATATCAGAAAATTGGGGGTGCAATATTTGTACTTTATTATTGTAGCTTTTAAAGGATAAAATTTTCGGTGTTTGTTTGATTGTAAACATTTCAGATTTATATTATATAATTTGGTTAAGTGTGTTTAGGGTAATTAATGATTATAGTTTTGAAAATTATTGTGTGAATAAAAACCCTTACTACAGTACAGGGACTATTTTAAAATTTGAAAAAATACAAATTTGGGGACGTGTGTGATTTGTAATTTAGATACTATTTGGACTATTTCATAACTAAAGGTAAAATAAAGGGGCAAACGGAAAGATAAAAGAAAAGCCTTATCCCAGGAGTTTCTTCTTTGTTATCTTTAAAATTGTCGAGAGTGAGAACTCAGAATCATTTCTTCTTCCGCCATAGCCACAATGCTTAGTCTCTCCATTGCTACGCCGGGGACGGCGGCGATTTTCATAAGAGGATCTGTTTCGACGACATCAACTTCGTCATCATTCCATGGTCTAAAAATCCAGCAGCAGGTTTCAGCTCGCGTGCCGGCGATTTCTTCGTCTGGTAAAGCTTCAGTGGTGATGATGTCAAAAAGAGAAGCGGAATTGAAGAATATAAGATCGAAAACGACGGAGGAGTTACAAGAGGAGGTTGTTGACCTTAAAGGAGAGCTGTTCATGCTTCGTCTCCAGAAATCAGCAAGGAATGAGTTCAAATCAAGCGACTTTCGTAAAATGAAGAAACAAGTAAGCTTTTGATTCGTTTAAACTTCCAAAGAGTCTTTGATTGTGTAATATAGAATTTGATTTAAAAGAGTCTTTGAATGTTTGAACAGTTAACACATTTGAGATTATATGATAATATGATGAAACACTCAAAATCATCACCATTGAAACGTAACTGAGAATCTAATTTAAGACAGTAAATTCTAATCAATGTGTGTGTGTTCTGTAGTAAACTCGAAGCTCAAATACTATTGTTTTTTTGGTAGGAGATGGAATGAAATTAGATATATACACACTCAGTCCATAATCTGCGTAGAGTTTTCACATTGTTAGATAGAGAGTCTTGCATAGAGCTTATGCTATGTTCTTAAAGATGAACTTTTTTGAGCTATTCGCAATGTCTTTTTCAGTCGTTTAAGTGGCCAATGTACCAAAGTAGACTTTTTGGTATTAAAGATATGTTTTTGTTGTTGTTGTGGGTAATTTAGGTAGCGAGGATGTTAACAGTTAAAAGAGAGAGGGAGATTGAAGAAGGAATCGGGAAGAGATTGTCAAGGAAACTTGACCGGCAATGGAAGAAAAGTATTGTACCTAGACCACCTCCTTCGCTGAAGAAACTTCAAGAAGAAGAAGCTGCAGAAGAAGCTGCTGAAGCAGCCAAATCCGCTTGAAAACCACCGCTATTAATGGTTTTCCTTGTTGTTGTTTACTTCAAGATGTTACTCTCTGTTGTTGTTGATGAACGAACCATCTTAATTTTGTTCTTCTTTTGATGTCAACTTTACTCATTAAGTAATTTAATATCTTTGCTTAATGTTTCATAAATTATTTACTAATCTAACAGACAAACTAGTGATAAACGAGTATTAAGTGATAAGTATAACTTACTTACACTCAAAATGTGGCGGGAAAATTAATAATTTTAATTTTTAAATAACATATTTCAAGGACCAATTATATTATATATGACACAAGAGTCGTACGATTGATGGGAGAGAGGAGAGCATTTGTAGTCATAGTTTCTACTTTCTCTGCGAAACGAAACCAGAGGTGCTACTGAAGAAGATAAACAGTCGTGGAGACCATTCGACGGAGAATCTCCACCCTTAGATCTCGGAACTATCCCGAAGTAGCTAAGAAGGCGTATATCGTGATTAAGAAGATTTCTCCACTCGACTTCGAATCATCTCTTCCAACATTCCGATCAGCGACAAAAAATACGGTTCAGATCAAAATCGATAACCTAACTGTTTTACAGCATTTGTGACTGACTCTTTTGGCTTCTGGAATTTGGTGGTGCTCTCATATGAGGTAAATTTGGTCTTCCGGTGAGATTTGGAGGTAAATTAGTTAACTAGATTCAGCCGTCAGATTAGGATGAAACGCTTTTAAATTAAAATACGTGTTGGAACAAGTCAGTCCTAAAATTAAGGAATCAACGAAGTCAAGATTGCTGAGTCATGTTTAGTTAGTATTAAGTCCGAGTATGTGGGAAATGGAGTCATGGTTTAGTGTCATCGTGTTTTAGTTGTTTTAGTGGTATTGTTTTTATGTTTCGTCTTTAGAAGTATGTTTCTAAAAAGCTTATATAAGCTAGTGTCTTTATTATGAATGAATCAGAGTGAATATTTGCAGAACTAAATTGTTAAAGTGTTTATCATTACAAAGTGGTATCAGAGCTCT
>KE159298.1:20722-54724 GCA_000411055.1 Leavenworthia alabamica | reverse complement strand
AATAAGCTTGGAGTTTGTTCTGCAGCAGATAAGCTAAGCCTTGTAAACCAAGTCTAGCTTAGGGAGGGTTTGTTGGAACAAGTCAGTCCTAAAATTAAAGAATCAACGAAGTCAAGATTGCTGAGTCATGTTTAGTTAGTATTAAGTCCGAGTATGTGGGAAATGGAGTCATGGTTTAGTGTCATCGTGTTTTAGTTGTTTTAGTTGTTTTAGTGGTATTGTTTTTATGTTTCGTCTTTAGAAGTCTGTTTCTAAAAAGCTTATATAAGCTAGTGTCTTTATTATGAATGAATCAGAGTGAATATTTGCAGAACTAAATTGTTAAAGTGTTTATCATTACAATACGGACTACTTTGTGGCCAATAGTTTTCTCGATCAGTGGTATTGAAATCTTATTGATAAAGTATGGGCTACTGATAAATTAATCTCAAAGTAGTCATTAGTCATATTCTTCTCCTTGTTTCTTTTCTAAAAAGTTTGAGTACGACCGATTAAAACCATTTTAAATACTATACATGTAATATTATTCAATCCACTTCATATTAAATACTTGATTACAGATTAATATCCATTGTATTCACATAATCTTGGGATTCGAGCATCATGCTATTGAAGATGCTGGGTTGTTAGGTATAGATGTGTTGATGTGAACTAGACGTTATAGATTCTCACATGTTGGAAATAGCTGTGATCTGGACCACGATTATTCACCTAATACTTCACATCCAATGGTTAAGTCAAAAGATATACATTGAAAACATCTATCTTCCCACAATTATTATATATGGCCAATGGTCAAAATGTATATTTTTAAATGCAAAGTTTATGATTGTTTTCTTAGATTCATGTTTGACAGCTGCACTCAACTGTTCACACTTACTTTAGAGATTTTTTATCCTGCATTTCAAACTGACCAAATCGTCAACTTTTTCAGTTTACAGTAGATTACAGTATGGTCCAATGTTGAAGCTCTGTAAGATATGCAGTGTTCTTGATGTTAAGTACAAGAGACTTAAGACAAAGTTGCATATCTAAAGGTGATTTATGAGGTTTGCATATGACTAGCTTTGAATTTTTTAGTGGAACTATTTTATGAGGTCCTGTTTTACCAACTCCAGCCATGTGCTTTAAAGCTCTGCACTGCTTTCTATGATGCTTTTGACAAGATTATTTTATTATGTAAGGCGTCTTACGTATATTTTTTCATGCAAAAGATCTTGGTACTTCTGGATCGCAACATGTGACTTGCTTTTCATGCAAAAAGCTTACTTCGTGTTTGTCTTGGTCTTATCCTTTTCGTGAAAAGTCCAAACCCTTTAGCCTATTTTACTTCAACTACTATTTCCTTAAAAGCAACACATGTTACTTACGCAGGGTCTATTGGATTTACTTAATTGTCTTCTTCTGGATGCCTGTAATTAAAGGAAAAGATGAACAAGAACCCTCTTGGTTTCCAAGGTTTGTTGCTTCTCCTCAATTTTTTTTTCATTCACACTATCACTTATTTCAGTACATGGTTTGAATCATTTCATGAAACAGTTGTGATTGCTTCATGTATATGGTAAAACACTACTTCAAACATGATTTCAAGCTTGTTTTCATTTTTCAATATACAAATGTGGTTCGTTTGCCTTAGACCAATGTGTGTTAGGTGGAATGTCCAAATCCTCTAGAAGGCTGTTAGTCTAAGAAGAGTAACATGCCTATTTTGCTTAGTGTTCATTTTCTTAGTTCAAAATTATTTTGAACTAAGCTGATTAAGGCACTACTTGCATCTTTCTGATTCAAACTGAATATAAAGACTCTCTTGGTTGGTTCATTTACTTAGTTGTGCCTTTTTTTAGCTTATCAGATCTTTCTATGGAGACGTCCTTGTTTGGCTTCATGAATTAGTTCTAAGAAATCTTAGCTTCAACAATGCAAAGGTACAACCTTCTATACATACTTTTCTGTAGCACCCTTCTTTTCAACAGTTGGAGAGAGGCCAATGCAGATTGTTTGATTTCATTTCACGGGAGAATTATTAGCCTAGAAATATGTATCTCTTAGGCTGTTTATATGTATCTCTTAGCCTAGAAACACTTAATCTTGTGAATAAAATTGTCTTTACTTACATGTGGAATAGATCAATTTCAACATGCAGATATCAATAGGTGCTATGTGACACAGTCCAATGGGCTTAATTTTAGTTGTGACCATGCATAGAGCTATTAATGGTTAATAAAGGTTCGATAAATACAATTGGTGCTTCTTCAAAATTTTGTTCTAATATGTCTGTCTCAGGACCTGCTGCAGGAATCATGCATCTATATCCTCATATAATGATAATATCAAATACACCTTTTCAATAGCCTCGAGCAACTGGGGTAATCACTAATCATAACTCATATTTTCTCTAATTATGTTTTCTTGAATTTAATGAAAAAAATATTCCTAATGCACATCTTCATCCGAATTTTGCATCATATTCATAGGTTTCGATATAGATACAGCTTTTGAATCTAAACTGATTCTTTGTGGAACTCTAATTAAGATATCATTGCCATTACCTCCTTCTCTATCTTTCACTGTCTTTAGCTATAAATTGATATCATCAAAATAACTTTAGCCACCTAAAATTACATGTAGTGGTTGATGCCTGATAAGAGGTAAACTCGTTGCTCTTTATTGAATATCAAAACTGAATACAAGTAGTAAGGATAGGCTAATCACACATCATGAATAGCTCTGATCCACAGTTGCACATCACAACCTTCATACAATATTCAGCATACCTCTAAACAAGTGAGGTGTAAGATATTTATACTACTAAGCTAGCTAACAGATTCAGTTACAGACTCTAACTGACTCCAACCAATTCTAACAGAATTACTAACTGTTACCTCTGTTAGTTGAAGCTCCATCCATAGCCGCTAGCTGTTTCCTCTCTGTCTCCTCTTCAATTGACCTAACTTGAAGCTCTTCCTTCTCCTTTAATAGCTCACGTGCCTCCTCTTCCTCCTCACGTGCNTCCTCTTCAATTGACCTAACTTGAAGCTCTTCCTTCTCCTTTAATAGCTCACGTGCCTCCTCTTCCTCCTCACGTGCTTTCCCACTCTTAGAATGTTTCCTAACATACACATTCACATACTTATCAATACCCCTTCCATTAAAATCAAGCTTGTCCCCAAGCTTTAGTTCTGGATATTGATGTTTCAACACACGAACACTTTCCCAACTATTCTCATGTTCCGGTAGGCCTTTCCAGTGAATCAAAACTTCCAAAACCCCAGCTGCATTATATCTTGTCTCCAACACTTTCTCTGGCATCATTACAAATCCATCCAAATCAGAATCCAGAATTGGCAATGGATTAATCACATGTCTGGAACCCAATACACGTTTCAATTGTGACACATGAAAAACTGGATGTATTTTGGAGGATTCTGGTAAAGCCAATCTATATGCAACCTTCCCCACTGCTTCCAACACCTCAAAAGGACCATAATACTTGGCTGCTAGTTTCTGACAAAACCTTTTGGCGACAGAATCTTGCCTATAGGGTCGTAGCTTCAAATAAACCAATTCACCAATGGACAAAGTAATATCTCTTCGATGCTTGTCAGCATTGTTTTTCATAAGTTGTTGAGCATGTATTAAATGTGCCTTAATTTGAGTCAACATCATATCTCTCTCCTTCAGTGCTTGCTCCAACTCACAGTTTTTAGTACTCTGATTCTCAAACCTCAATAAAGCTGGAGGATCCCTACCATAAACTACCTTAAAAGGAGAAGTTTTCAAGCCGGAATGATAGGAAGTATTATACCATAATTCCGCCCAAGGTAGAAACTTAGCCCACGTTTTAGGATGTGCAGAAGCATAACATCTTAGATAAGTTTCAAGCGATCTATTCAATACTTCTGTCTGGCCATCTGTTTGAGGATGGTAGGCAGTACTGTACTTCAATTTTGTTCCAGACTGTTTAAAACATTCCACCCAAAAACTGCTCTGAAATATCTTTGCTCTATCAGAAACTATGGACAATGGATACCCATGTAAACGAATGATCTCTTTTATAAAGAGCTTTGCCACATCCACAGCACTAAATGGGTGCCTCAATCCAATGAAATGTCTATATTTACTCAATCTATCAACCACCACCAGAATAACATTCACTCCAAAAGACATAGGTAGACCCTCCACAAAATCCAAACTCAAATCTTCCCAAACTTGATTAGGTATTGGCAATGGTTGTAATAAACCTGCTGGAGACAATGTAGAATACTTATGAGTTTGACAAACAGCACACTCAACCACAAATTCTTGAACATCTTTTAACATGCTTGGCCAATAAAACGACTGTTGAATTCTTTTGACTGTCTTCAGCACCCCTGCATGTCCTCCCATTAACCCAGAATGATACTCATGTAATAGTAATAACTTGAATTTGGAATCTTTTGGAATCACCAATCTGTTCTTATACCGTAAGTACCCAGAGTGAATAGTATAACCAGTCAACTCCTCTGGTTTCTTAAGTACTCTCTGTTTCAGCTCCTGAATCACAGGACAACTATCAATTTCTTGGTACAGCTCTTGTACTTGTAAAACAGCAGGAACAGTCATGGCAAACAACTCAAAATCTGTTGTAAAAATGCTGAAACATTGAATTCTAGATAAACCATCAGCTGCCTTGTTTTCAATCCCTGGTTTATATAATATCTCAAACTCATATGGAAGGAGTTTATGCAACCATTTCTGATAATCCATAGTCACTTCTCTTTGAGCCCATAAAAACTTTAAACTCTTTTGATCTGTATGTATCACAAATCTATGACCCAACAGATAATGTTTCCATTTTTGAACTGCCATTACTATTGCCATTAACTCCCTCTCATACACACTTCTCAACTGTTCCTTTGGAGTTAAAGCATGGCTGAAATAAGCAATAGGTTTCTTGTCCTGCATCAACACAGCGCCTAAACCATACCCAGATGCATCAGTTTCGACCACAAAAACTTTTGAGAAATTTGGTAGAGCTAACACAGGTGCTGTAATCATAGCAGTCTTCAGTCTTTGAAACGCTTCAGAAGCCTGAGTATTCCAACTAAAACCATCCTTCTTCAATAATTCTGTCAATGGTCTTGCAATCATGCCATAACCACATATGAATTTTCTGTAATACCCAGTTAAGCCCAAGAATCCTCTTAATTCCTTAACATTTCTTGGAGTTGGCCATGTTTTCATCACATTGGTTTTCTCTGGATCTGTAGAAACACCCTCTTCGGTTATAATATGGCCGAGATAATCAATGTGTTTTTGTGCAAACAAACATTTCTTTCGATTAGCAAACAACTTGTGTTCATCAAACAGTTGTAGCACCACCAATAAATGTTTCAAATGCTCATCCAAATCAACACTGTATATTAATATATCATCAAAAAACACTAGAATGAATTTTCTGAGGTATGGTCTGAAAATTTCATTCATTAAAGACTGAAATGTGGCTGGTGCATTCATCAACCCGAATGGCATCACCACAAATTCATAATGTCCATCATGTGTTCTGAATGCGGTTTTCTCAATATCAACTTCCTTCATTCGTATTTGATGATACCCAGATCTTAAATCCAACTTAGAAAAAACTCTAGCACCTTCCAGCTCGTCTAAGAGTTGATCTATAACTGGTATTGGAAATTTATCTGGAATGGTAGCCCTATTTAAAGCTCTATAGTCAATACAAAAGCGCCATGATTGGTCCTTCTTCTTCACCAATAACACATGGCTTGAATAAGGACTATGACTTTGTCTAATAGTTCCTGCTACCATCATATCTTTTACCATTTTCTCCATTACTTCTTTCTGAGCATGTGGATAACGGTATGGCCTCACACTCACATGACCTTGGCCAACAAACAGGTTGATTGAATGTTCTCTACCCCGTATAGGTGGTAGACTAGTAGGCTCTGCAAATACTTGGGTGTATTGATCCAATAACTTGTTAATAACCTCTGGTACTACCACTGACTCTGATTTTCTCACAGAATGTTCTTCCAACTCCATCAACAATTCTTCCTCATAAGCTATGTTACTTGAAAACACCTTCTTGTTGATCTTGTAACAGTCAGTATCACCCACTAATTTTACTTCACACCCATTATAATTAAAAGCATATTCTTGAGTCTCCCAATTCACAGTGCATTCTCCCAAGGTTCTCAACCATTGAATCCCCAAAATAACATCCACCTGACCTAACTCCAATATGATAAAATCTGTTATAAACGTCCAACCTTGAATAGTAAAATTCACCTTAGAACAAACACCAGTACTCTTCACAGATACACCAGTTCCCAACAATATATTCAGGTCAACATGAGCCATGTCAGATAAATTCAATCTTTTTGCCAACTCAGGTGCGATGAAGTTGTGTGTAGCGCCACTATCTAGCATAAAGAGCACTTTGTTCTTTTTAATGCTGCCTCTCATCTTTGTTGTTGTTGGTCCCGAAATTCCCATAAAAGAACTAAAGGACAGAGACATGAATTGAGCCGGATTCCCTTCTATCATATCAACACTTAATTCTTCATCTTGCAGTACTTCTACTAAGAAATCATCAAGCACTGTCAGAATTCTCAATTCCTTTGTTGTACAGTTGTGATTCTTCACATTCTCCGTTTCCTCATATCATCTAACTCAGCTTTAGTATGATTCTTTTGAGGTCTTTGATTAGGTATGACAACTCCCTTCTCCTGTAGCTTGCCACTGTCTTGGAATATTGATTTATTACTCCAATTAGTTGAGGTTGGAATAGAATAATGATTCTCAGTGTTTCTCTTCACCGGCTGTTTCCAAGTTGTATTGTTGTTCATAGATTGTCTCAATTGACTATCTTCCATTGAAATAGCTGTAGCAATCATTTCAGGTAGAGATGCTGGCTTCATCATAAACACCAACTCCTGCATATCTGGTTGTAGGCCGTTTAAAAATATACCTTCCAATGTATTATCATCAATACCACTAACCTGAGATGATAACTCCTCAAAATTCCTCACATAATCTGTGATTGAACCAGATTGTTTAATGCAACAGAGACTTTGGCTTGGTCCTTTGACTCTCAAATTCCCAAACCTTAACAATACTCTCTGCTTAAAATCTTTCCAATTTCTGAAAGGAACTCTATTCATCTCCCAGTGATACCAGCTCAAAGCAGCATCTGTCATACTTACAGATATGTGCTCTAACATCTGAATCTCTGTCAATTGAGCAATACTACCATACCTCTCTGCTTTAGCTAACCAACCATACAAATTTGTACCAGAAAATACAGGTACATCAACATGTTTCAATAGCCTTTCACGCCTAACTACCTCATCATCAGTCCTATTTCTATGTTCCAGAGGAGAAATAGGTACCTGGAATTCATGAGAGAGATTGCGTTCAACCTTGCTGGATTCAACTCCATTTTGATTTCTGAGAAGTTTTTCCATCATCGATTTCAAATCAGCTTGATCCTTTTGCATCACCTTCTGATTCCTCTGAATATCATCAATTTGTTGAGTTACAGTATCCATGCGATCAGTATACTCTGCAAATTGAACACTATCCACTGGCGATTCCATCATCTTCGCCGGCGACTCTGACACCGGAGATAACGCCGGAGCTTTCGACATTGTCGCGATTGCTGGATTCAAATCTCCGTTCAGAACCTGTCACCGCACCAATTGATAAGAGGTAAACTCGTTGCTCTTTATTGAATATCAAAACTGAATACAAGTAGTAAGGATAGGCTAATCACACATCATGAATAGCTCTGATCCACAGTTGCACATCACAACCTTCATACAATATTCAGCATACCTCTAAACAAGTGAGGTGTAAGATATTTATACTACTAAGCTAGCTAACAGATTCAGTTACAGACTCTAACTGACTCCAACCAATTCTAACAGAATTACTAACTGTTACCTCTGTTAGTTGAAGCTCCATCCATAGCCGCTAGCTGTTTCCTCTCTGTCTCCTCTTCAATTGACCTAACTTGAAGCTCTTCCTTCTCCTTTAATAGCTCACGTGCCTCCTCTTCCTCCTCACGTGCNTGATAAGAGGTAAACTCGTTGCTCTTTATTGAATATCAAAACTGAATACAAGTAGTAAGGATAGGCTAATCACACATCATGAATAGCTCTGATCCACAGTTGCACATCACAACCTTCATACAATATTCAGCATACCTCTAAACAAGTGAGGTGTAAGATATTTATACTACTAAGCTAGCTAACAGATTCAGTTACAGACTCTAACTGACTCCAACCAATTCTAACAGAATTACTAACTGTTACCTCTGTTAGTTGAAGCTCCATCCATAGCCGCTAGCTGTTTCCTCTCTGTCTCCTCTTCAATTGACCTAGCTTGAAGCTCTTCCTTCTCCTTTAATAGCTCACGTGCCTCCTCTTCCTCCTCACGTGCTTTCCCACTCTTAGAATGTTTCCTAACATACACATTCACATACTTATCAATGCCTAAAAAAAACAACACTTGAGACCCACACAATTTGGCTCATATAATAATACTATAGAATGACTTTATATTATAAAACTATAATACATTATTGTTATCTCTGTCCCATGTTCCTGAGGTTTCTTGTGATGATGGAAGTGTAGTAATTAAAGATTTTGATGGCATGTGTCTTTGTTTAAGAATAAATGTTTGCATGTGTCTCATTTTTTTTTCTGGTTAACTCGCTGCAATCTTTTCAGTATCCTTAATTACTCATGCTGGTGAAATTTTTTCCAACTCAGGCATTTTGGATATATCACTGTAATCCACAAAGTTGGATTGTGACCTCGTAGATTTTAAGAAGTTAAACAACTGGGTGGAAAAATAATTCTCTTTAGATATATATACACTGTATATATGTATCCTCACTATATAAAGTCCCTGAGATTGATGCATAAATATTCTTCACATTTACAGAGAAGAAAGACGAGGCATTAAAAGTCAGTGTTTAGATGTGTTGGTTAGGAACTTAGGAGAAGAAGCAAATCAATTGTTTTAGCTGACATTTACAACCATTTTCTTATATTATTATAAGAAAAAGTAGGGGTTAAATGACATAGCGTATCTCATAATTAATTATTATAGTAATGCCTTCCTTATTTCTTTAATATTTTACTCATACCTGCTTCCTCCAGTGAGATTGTGGTCCACTCTTAGAAACCCTAGATGACCAAGCTACTCAAAAGTTAAAAGTCTTTCTTTCTAGAAAATTTTCATAGTCAACAACGCTAAGAATACTCCCTTTTCTAGCAGAATCAACACTGAAAATAGCATTTAGTATCATAAATTTCTGATAATTTGTTTTTCCATTACTATATATCTTAGAATTTATTTCTTAAGGACAAGTTATATCATTTTACTTTTGTGGAACAGACATAGAAGAAAAAGACAAACAAAAACAATTGGTCAAGTGAGAAGAAAGGCTTGTAGGTTTCAAAGATGGTTGGATATTTAGATCATTTTCTGCACCAACCTCTCCCCTAACAAAATGCTCCTTACAATTTTCAACCAAATGTGTCACATCAAGCCTGTCACTAGTATATCAATAGTAACTTCTCTTCTCATAATATACTAATTCTTTACATTGTTATTTTGTCCTTCATTTTTTGTTTGTCGCCTTGTTGCTGTCCATGCAGTGTCCCTCATTATACTGTCAATCATATAATTTATGTGCTTATGAGTTATGAATGAATGATTGATCTTTAATTAGATAGGATTATATATATAACTTGTCCATTAGTTCAAAACATGGATGTAAAAACCAAAACTAGATATGTCCTCATGGATCCTGATCTGCTCACTGTTGCAGGGTTTCTTAATTTAGCATCTTTTTCTTACCAGAAAAGTTTTTTGAGTATGAAATCTCTGTAAATATTACGTAATTTTGCTATATCAGGACTTCCTCAAGATCAAAAGAAATGTGTTGAACAAGAATTTTAGTCTTATTGGACCAATTCTGCTTCTTCTTTTTCCCAGTTTCTAAAGACTATAGGACTTGAGGGTTTTCAATGCTTCACCTATCTCATTTTCTTAGGGCTCATGACTTGATACAACAAAAATAAAAAGATATTACATATTATAGAATACCAAAATGGATGACAGAAGGAGATGACTCTTTTGACCATACTTGAGGTGACATCTGTTTTTGCCTTGATTAAAAAATTATATCTCTGTTTGTTTTGTCAGCGATTGATTAAAAAATGACTTGATCTTAGCTTTCTTGTCAAAATCCTATACTACCCTTAGGTCTATAACCTTGCTGTACGAACTCTGGAACCTTTTACAGTGTGACTAATCATGTTATTTTGTTTGCAGGACTGTAATTGACCACATGAATCAGTGAACCACATGACTCAGCACTGAGTATCTCAAGATCTTCATGTCCTAGAAGATGACTGCTGTATTTCTTAGGACTAATTAGTAGTTATACCGTACGTACATGAGTACATGTACTTGAGAGAATAAAGAATATGAAAAGCATGGAAAAATGGGATATAAAGAGTGAAAGTGACATGGGTTGTTTTGGTAAGCGAATAAGAAAGAAGCACGTAGTGAATGGACATTGAAGAGAGAGAGAGAAGCTTGAGTTAATATAAATAGAAATAAGAAGAAGCAGTTAGTGGTTATGAAGAAAGGAGGCAAGCGACCAAATCTTTGAACAAATAACAGTATAGAAAAGAGACCGTTGTTAGATACAGAAGTTGATCAAACATGGGAAGATCTCCAAACACAGACGAAACTGGTCTGAAGAAAGGTCCATGGTTGCCTGAAGAAGATGATAAACTCATCAATTATATTCACAAACATGGCCATAGCAGCTGGAGTGCTCTTCCCAAGCTCGCTGGTACTATCTATAAGACGTTTATCAAAAAGCTAGTTTCATAGTGGTTGTTTTGTAATTGATATATGTCTACATGCAGGTCTTAACAGGTGTGGGAAGAGTTGTAGGCTACGATGGACCAATTATTTGAGACCTGACATTAAACGTGGAAAATTCTCTGCAGAAGAAGAAGAGACTATTCTGAACCTTCACAGGGTTCTTGGCAACAAGTAAAGAAGATCATTTGATTATTGGTTTTATCTAGATTAGTTTTTTGCTTTGTATCTCATTGATAATGTAAACTTGTAATGATTTTATTTAGGTGGTCAATGATTGCAAGCCACTTACCTGGAAGAACAGACAACGAGATCAAGAATTTCTGGAACACTCATTTGAAGAAAAAGCTTATTCAGATGGGTTTTGATCCCATGACTCATCAGCCAAGAACTGATGATATCTTCTCAAGCTTATCTCAGCTCATGTCTTTGTCTAACATAAGAGGACTTGTTGATCTGCAGCAACATGTTCCAATTGAAGACCAAACTTTACTTAATCACCAAACTGAGATGGCTAAGCTCCAGTTGTTCAACTACCTTCTTCAACCTCATCCCATGAGTAGTTCAAGTAGCAGCATTAACTCTAATGGCTTAAACATACTCAGTCTCCTCAATAAAGACATCTCCAATACTAATAATCTCGACCTTGGTTTCCTCACTTCTTATCTTCAAGACTTCAATCACAACCTCCCATCCCTCAAAACCGTAGACGAAAATCATTTCAGTCAAAACAATTCTCCAATATGGTTACATGAACCACCAAGCTTGAGCCACCAAACTATGTTGCCTTCTCATGATCCTTGTGCTATGAGTGATGATTTGGTTCGGAGTGTAAATGGATTCTATAGCAATCAAGCTTCTTCAAGCCATGATCAAGAACGAGCAGCCACCACCACTCTAGATTGGCCCGATCAGCTCTTTGATGATTCCATATTCCCAGACATTCCTTATCAATCTTGAGGTATGTATGCACTTGTATCTGTTTCAAAAGAACTTGACTTTATCTGTGTGGTGTGTGTTTGTGCATGTGGTAACGTTGATTCATTATGTGTGCTAATTAATAATGTCTTAGAATGTACATACATGTCCTCTTATGTATAACTCATACTTGTTTGTGTTCATTGAAACATTTTATATGTAACTTCTTGATTCTTTACAGTGTGTGAGATCACATCACATGATTTTATCTTCTGAGTTACAAAGTATAATATTTCTATCTTCCACCAGATAATTCAATAGCTTCTTGATTATTAATCGAATCTTCACCCCAATCAAATCTTCTCTGCAACCTCTGAAACTCTTCTTGTCTCGTGACTTCAAGATTCTGCCATTCTTCCCATCTCTCTGCAAGCCCTTCTCCTTCAAGCATCCTCACAACTTCTGACATGGCTGGTCGTTCTTCAGGTGCTGCTTGTGTGCAAAGCAAAGCAACTTGTATCATCATTTCAACTTCTTCCTTTACATAATCATTATTAAGCTTCTTATCTACAATGTCTCCTAATCTCTTCTCTCTTTCCAATTTCTTCACCTGAACATCAAGAAATTTTTCTTGTATATAAGAAGCTTGACAAGAATCACATATTATATAGTATTATTACTTACATGGTCTAGCAATAAGACATCATCTTCTCCCTCTAACCGTGAGAAATCAATTGCTCTTTGTCCAGTTACAAGCTCTAGAAGCATAATTCCATATCCGAAAACATCGGTTTTCTCTGATGATTTCCCTGTGGATATACATTCAGGTGCAATGTGACCCATTGTTCCACGAACCTGAGTGGTTACATTGGTTCTTGTAACATCTACCAACTTGGCTAAACCAAAATCACCAACCACTGCTTCAAAGTCTTCATCTAGTAACACATTTGCAGCTTTCACATCTCGGTGTATGATCTTCGGATTGCAATGTTCATGAAGATATTCAAGTCCTCTTGCTGCACCTAATGCAATCTCTTTCCTCCTAAACCAATCCAGAATTGGATCCCCCGGTTTAATCTCTACATATTGTTAAACCCACAAATCTCAATTACAAAACCTTAAAAATTATTGAAACCAAAGGCTTTAGTATATTATTGTACCTCTCAAGCAATATGCAACACTTAGATTCTGCATAAAAGGATAGACCAAAAGGCGTTCGGTTTGTGTAGTGCAAAAGCCGATAAGGCGAAGCAGATTCCTATGAACAGCTACACTTATCATCTCAACTTCTCTTTGGAAAGCTTCATCTCCTCCTGGACGTTCAAAATCAGTCAGTCTTTTCACAGCCACTTTAGTACCATCCAAAAGTACTCCTTTGTAAACTTTCCCAAAGCCTCCTTGTCCTAGAACATTTTTTTCACTGAACTCATCTGTAGCTAATTGAAGCTCTCTCCATGCAAATCTTCTCAACTGTCCAAAAGCAATCCTTCTGTCCACTTCACCTGAATTTTAACCTTTTCTTTTAGTTCATATGAAACTATATACAAGAAAGATTGATTTAGAGTATAGTCACAAACCTGCAACATCCACAAACACTTCACGTTTATATCCTTTATGCTTATCTTTGCAGAAGAAAAACAGGAAAACACCAAGTAGAATAACTGTGATTCCGCTAACAACTCCAGCGATAATTCCAGTTTTTCGACTGCTTGAATTACCTATCAGAGGTATAAGAAACTCTCCATACTTAGAATCTGTATATGAATATGGAACTAGGTATCAGAAAACTATTGTAATGTTACCTGAAGGATTGGACTCAGTCACACAGGGGTGAGGGTAAGTGCCACCACAATTCAAGTTGTTTGCAGTGAAACTATAGATTTGAGTAACTAAACTCAGATTAATGGTAAAGATAAATGAAAACTGTTGAGTATTTGTGTTTGAAACCGAAAGAACTCTTACATACTTGTATATTGGAATTTCGAATAAACTCTGAGGAATCTCACCGCTGAGATTATTCGAGTCGAGCAAACTGCAAATGTAGTTTCAAGATACTTAAAAATTGTTTTCAAACAAATGGGGGAAAAAACAACACAGAGAACAACCACTCACATATTAATCAGTTTTGGTAGACCTGTAAGTGAATCCGGGATAGTCCCATTTAGCTTATTCTTACTCAGTGTCCTGTTTTTGGCCAAATAGAGAATTTAAATGCTCTTCATTCCTGTTCCTAGAGATCTCATACAAGTTTAAGGACACTTGAGAGGGAGAAGAATAACTTACAAAAACTGGAGATTCTTGAGATTACTAAGATTGGATGGTATATGACCACTTAACTGATTATCTTCCAGATCCAAGCTGTTCAAGCTTGTCAGATTTCCAATGGATTCTGGTATTCCACCTATAATTCCGTTTCCCTTCAATGTACTGCGAACGAAAACAAATTAAAACGATGAATCCTCATTTAACAAAACAAGAAGGTGAGTATCCACAGTTCCAAAGTAGGCATTATTTACAGAGTCTTGAGAGATTTCAAGATTCCTATTGCTGAAGACAAGGTTCCTGACGAGAAGTTCATATAAGATAAGGTTCTGTAAATCACAATCATAAAGCAACAAAAGTTATAATACTCTCAAACCATAATCAACTAAAAATTTAACCAAATTTATGCTTATTGTTAACAAACTTACAGAGAGGTAACTTGTTTCTTGTCATCACAAATAACTTGAGACCAAGTGCAAGGATCAACTTGATTCTGGTTCCAATCACTTAGCTGTTCAGGAGATGCAAGTAATGAGGTCCTCAATGCGAATAGTGCATCCCCTAGAAACGAATTACAAGAGTTTTAACAACAAAAAAAACTTTACTTATAAAGATTTAAAAACTAATAAAAAGAAAACACTTTGAAGATATAAATATGAAAAAGGAAAAAGAAATGAAATGAAAATAACCTTGAGTATCTGGTGACACAGATGACCATAAAGAGGTACTAAGCAGCAAAGCAGGGATTATAAAAATAATAAGCGGAGGCATTATTAGTCTAAGAGCTTAGCAAATTTCAACATGTTTGATTCTGAGAACTTGTGACATCTACAAGAAACGATTGTACAACATTTATTAAAGCAAGATAGAGTGGATCTACAAGGGTTCAATAACTTTCTAAATTAAGACAAAAGTCCAAAACTCTATAGTATAAAACGAACCTTTCCAGTTGCTCAGAGAATTCGACAGTTTTGAGTCTCTCTCAAGACGCAAAATTAGAGAAACTCAGATTTGAGAACAGCAAAATAAAACGAAAGAGAAGGGTTCCTAAAAAAGAAACTTGTAGCAGATAAAGAAATCCGAAAAGGGAAAAAAGAATAACTTCAACAACCACAAAAGATTCACTCGGTTAATAAACCGAACAAGACTTGGATGCTTCCTCACTACAATGAAAACTCTTTTGTAGGAGAAAGTAAAATTCAATCTGTTCTCCAGAAGACAAGAAAGATTTCGTTACAGTTTAGTACTTCTCTCTTTCGTAAAAGTCTTTGAAGCAATTATGACTGTCGCTATAGCCAGTCAAAGAGAAACATTTAAAGCCGACTTTGGTCGTTGAACGTGATTTTAAAAATAATTAAATCACATTTATGTCATGATGATGCTTTGAATCTGATTAAACAAAGAAAATGGAATTTGCCTGGATGGGGAGAAAAAACGAAAACTTGGGGTGAGAGAGGCTCGAACTCTCGACCTCAGGNTGGGGTGAGAGAGGCTCGAACTCTCGACCTCAGGATCACTCAGTAGCTATGAGACCTACGCGCTAGCCAACTGCGCCACCACCCCTTTTTATATTTTCTCTCTCTCCATCTTCTCATGTATATTACTATCATTTGTTAATGACCAACCTGGATTTTGGTGTCTGCAACTATTGAAATTATCAATTAGCATTATCAAAAGCTTTCAATTAGAGTGAAAACTTTATTAATATGAGACAAGTGAAAACTACAAACCCAAAACAATGATATGATAATAGAGCAACAAAACCACAGGGAGTTCTTCATATTCGGTGTTCTTCGGTCACTTGGCTTCAAGAGTCCAGATAACACTTACATGTTGTGTGTCATCACTGGTTCTTGTGTGTTTGCATTACGTCTGGTTTATTGAAAGAGTATCTGAGGGTTCCTCTGCTTTATTAGCTTTCTGTTCATTAGGTGATTGCTTGATATTACTGCTGTCAAACAGTTTGCTGCTCTTAGCGATTGTAAGGATCAGCTCAAGTTGCTTTCGTTGCTGTTCCTGCAAAGCAAGCAACAATCTTTTATGAGCTCTAAGGAAACTAGTAGAGACATCTTCAATTCTAGCATGGCCATATCTTAGAAGACACAATATTTATATAACAAATAGGGAAACAAACTGCTTTGAGTCTGAAACAAGCTATGACTAATAGATATATATATACCTGCATAGCAAGTAGAACCTTTTGAATTTCGCCAAGCTCTTTCTCTAGAATCTCTTGTTGTGCAGCTAATACTCTTGTCGCTTCAGAACTTTTTTGAGCCAATGCAGCAGTCTTTGGACAAAACAAACCAAACTCTTTAGATGCAGACAGCAAAAGAGAACTAAAACTTTACTGCAAGATGATCCCAAACTATAAAATCTTGATTTAAACACTACATAACAACATTTGTTACTTCCTCTTAAAAAATTATACAGTGGAAGCATTTGAAACAAAAGCTCGAGAATAAGCTCAATACCTCAGAAATTGGTTCCTTAAGAGATTTTCGGGTGACTCGAAACCGGATCCCTAACTTTTCCAGATGTCTAGAAAGTAGTCTAACAATGGTGGTTGAGCTTTTTAGATCCTCCTCAAGTTTCTCCAACCTTCGAACTAAATTCGTGCCATCACCTTCTCTTGTTCCTTTGCAAATCTTCATCCATTGCCGCCGTCTAAGCCACGAACCAGTGGCAACTGACCCAACCAATCCAACGAAACCCAATGACAAAACCTTTTTCCCAATTTCACCAACCACTACGTAATTCACAGCGAGAACCACCGAAATTACGGCGGAAGATAAAATACAAAGCGCCTCCGCAAAGGAAACAAAGCTCCACAAATCGAAACTCTCGGAATTGGTATCTTCTAAGTCTGTAGAAGAAGAGATATCCTCGTTGTATGATCCGATAGATGACGCATGAGCTCTACAATCTCGCACGTGGCAGACGAGGATAGGCTGAGGGAACGATCTAAAATCCAGGCGAGAAGGTCGTACGGTGAAGCAGAGGTTGCTCCTCCTGATACGAACAGGAGTTGAGCCGGAGAAGAAAGCGTATTGAGAGGGAAGAGACAAGGACATTTTCGTCTTTTCGGATCTGCAATAAGTGACTGATCTAGCTCAAGTCATCATCATCATTGCAAGAAATGGCTACGACCTCACCGTCCACCTAAAAAGAAAACACTTTCAAAAGGCGCATGGTAGCACAGTCTCGCCAGTAAAGGTTTAAAATGCGCGGTACCTAATATTTACTACTCGTATTTACTTAAACCGAACAGTTTGGTCGACGTTGATTTGCTAAGTGGTTAACTCTTTCTTTATGTGTTGTTAACAATACAGTCATCGGACAGATTTCAGCTGAAAGTATAATAAAAACCCACATGCATTATATAATAAGCAACACTTATCCAATTATCATATGAATCATATCAAACGATATGATATTTATAATACCAGTTGAGTTTCTAAAATGTTTACGAGAGAAGCTCTAATGGAGAGAGAGCCAGAGGCCGAGAGATTAAAAGCTCAATAAAAGATTAAATAAAAAAGGAGAAACCCCACACACCCATCCGCTTTTGATAGCTAATCCCACTCTAAGCTTTAATGAGGGTTCTTTTATTGGTAAGGCATGTAACGCATAGGCCTTCTGAACCTAGGTACTTTTCTGCACACCAAAAATCAAATAAAAGTGTGAGAAGTGGAGAAAGCTATGTGAGACAACACAATCAATATGAGTCAAACGAAACTTACCCATATCCATATGGGGAGTACATATAAGGAGGTATGAAAGGTCTGCGGAACCGGTAACCCATATATGGGTTGAAACGTCTACCACGGAACTGTTTCATTCCAGGAACATTTGTTCTCTTAGGCAATACCTGAATTTTTGTTGTGTCAGTTGAGAAAACGATGGAATCATAAGTTTTTTTCATGGTAAAAAGTGTTTGGTTTGATGGTATGAGCTAGATGTATACCTTTAATTGACGACCATGTAAATCTGATTCATTCAGTAGTAGAGCCTCTTGTATAGCTTCAGCCTCGACAAATTCTACATAAGCAAATCCCTTTGGCTGTCCGAATTTGTCTGTTAGAATGGTCACCCGATGAACAGTGCCGCATGTTTGGAAATGCTGCTGCACTTCTTCAGGTGTACAAGCGTAATCAACCTGCACAGAGAAATATACAGTTATAGCATAACAAACAAGCAGACCCATGGCGTTTTTTACTGAGCACACAAAGAATAGTGTTAACGAATTCAGTGGAAACATAAAAGCAGCAAAGACATTCCTCTTTCACCATCCTTCATTAAACGGATAACAAGAACATATGTGCAAAATAAAAAAGAACAGAAACTAAAGTAGAGTGGAATTTAGTATACTGAAGCAGCCTTTAAGTTGAGAAGATCCCTTACACTGTGTGCTGAGCATAATCTTATGCCAAATCTCAGCACTGTTGATTAAGCTCTTCAAAGGTTATATCTCCTCGAGTATGGATTGCAAAATACTACACAAACATTTTCCCCTCTCCACAAATCTCTTTTTACCCCTCAAAGTCACAATTTTTTTGCTTTATACATTTTCTTATGCCATAGAAGGTATTCACTTCTTTTTCTTTTATTATTTTTTTAGCATTTTTTCTATTCTTTTTGCAAAAAAATTTTAGCTTTTTTCATCATGTTCCACAACAAAACAGAACAGATCTTCTTCAACTCTATAAAAGAAAATAAGTAAAACCCCCAGCAAACCTAATTAATAACCCAGATCAAACAAGAACTTCAGGAATGAGAACAATCCTGCGTTGTAGTGAGAAAAAAATCATAAGAAAAGAAAAAATTCAACGCCAAAAAGAAGAAGAAAAACTATAGACATCCTCAAATTTGAACAGACAAATTAATAAACATGTGAAGTTTTTTCATTTATATCTGAAGGCTCAAGTTCCATTAGTCATATGAAAACTCAATATGCTTCATACACCACCTCACAAGTTTTCATAGTCTTTCCTCTAGTCACCAACTTTTATCATTTAACATGTTTGTCTAATCTAGAATTCTCACAGAATAGGCATCCAGTGCAAGACATAGGCTCATATCAACAAAGATGTGACATTAAACCAAAAGTCACGGATAACTAGTGATATATTTAAACCTCTACATGAAGTACTGTATGAAAAAAGATTTGATGTCATTTAGAGAACACAATCATGGATCAGGAAGAGAACATAATCAGATAACAGACTTCACATGTGTACAACCATAACTCTAAGATCAAAGATTAACAGATTTGAATCAACTGAGCTAGTGATTTCGGCAAAATTCAAGATCTAAACTTTATGAACAACAATAAGATCAGTAAGACTCTAAACTATGAAATAAGAGCAGAAACGTAATCATATCTTACATTGCCAACAAAAACTGATCGAGCATCAACCTCCTCCTTGCCAGCTTGATTAGCTGCAACACTAGCAGGATCTGGGATAACAAAATTAGACCCAAAAAATATGTGGTCAACAAGCAAAACAAGTGCATAGAAAGAACTTAATACGCAGTTCAAATATAGATCCAAACACCTAGCGATTTACGAGAAAAATAAAAGTAATGAAACTAAAAAAAACGAAATCAAAGAGACTAGAACCTTGTGCTCCCATTTCCTTCTCGACCTTCGCCTGCATCTCACGGAGAGCAGCGGCCTCATCCTCCATCTCTTTTAGTCGTTTTTTCATCTCATCTAACTCCTAGTAGTACAAACACCAAAAATTACACTTATCAAACAGATTTACACGCGATTATAGACCAATCAAGCATAATCACCAAGTATTATCAAAACCAACGATACAGTACTATATAGAAAAAAGTAGCAGACCTTAACCGCATCATCATCAGCAGCAGTCATATCCATATCCGGATTATGAACTTCCATATCTCCATCCATCTCGCCGACGTCAGGGATTTCTCCTCCGTAAACCTCGTGCTCCTCTTCCTCCATCGTCTCTCTCTCCGAAGCAACGTTTCCTTTTGTTTCCTCAAAACGCTTAGGGCACTTTTTGTTGTTAATTCTGATAGCGACACGTAACCATCACATCCCGGCCATTTATTATGAACTAATGGGCCGTAAGCCTAAGACCCAATGTTAAAAGAATTTTCATTAATTATGATTCGACCCTTGTATTATTTAAAATTACCTTATCAATGACAAACATCACCCAAAAACATGCGCCTGACACAAAGATAATTGTCGTATCTATCAAATCTAACCGCTAAGATTTGGAGCCGTCAGAATCTAACGACGATTATTAAAACACGTCAACAAAATTGAAAAATAGTTGAGAACGAGGACACCAAAACGACGACCGTATCAGATCTCTCTCTGCGTTTAAAACTTGAACAAAGCTAAACTTTCCATTGTTGAAAAGGCTGAAACAGAGGATTTAAGCTAAAGGTTCAAGAATATGGCAGGATACGGAGACCCGTCGCAAAAGATTGATTACGTGTTCAAAGTGGTTCTAATCGGCGATTCAGCAGTTGGGAAATCGCAGATATTAGCTCGATATGCAAGGGACGAGTTTAGCTTGGATTCTAAGGCCACCATCGGCGTTGAGTTTCAGACTCGGACGCTTATTATCGATCACAAGAGTGTTAAGGCTCAGATCTGGGATACCGCCGGCCAAGAACGGTAATTTTCCAAGCTCTAAGTTCAATCGATTCGATTTGCTTAAACTTAGATCTCATAAGCCTTTTACTATTTCTCTTGATCCCATAGCTCAGCTTAGGTCCTTAGGGTTTCGACTTCTGGTAAAGCTTTATCGAATCTGTATAGATTGAGATTCTGACACGATTACGTGTTGTTCTATGATTGGTGCAAAATTATAAAAGCTTTAACTACTTTTTATACAATTGTTTCACCTTAATTTAATGTTATCATCATCATCATCATATTATTAATCAGTATATAAATGTATGATATTTGGTTGAAAACAGATACAGAGCAGTAACAAGTGCATATTACAGAGGAGCAGTTGGGGCAATGTTGGTTTACGACATAACCAGACGCCAAACATTTGACCATATCCCAAGATGGTTAGAAGAATTACGAGCTCATGCAGACAAGAACATAGTGATCATCTTAATTGGTAACAAATCAGATCTTGAAGATCAACGAGCTATACCAACTGAAGATGCTAAAGAATTTGCAGAGAAAGAAGGTTTATTCTTCTTGGAAACATCTGCATTCAAAGCAACAAATGTTGAGAGTGCTTTTACCACGGTTTTAACTGAGATCTTCAACATTGTGAACAAGAAAAGTCTTGCTGCGAGTGAAGATCAAGAGAATGGTAATAATTCTGGGTCACTTGCTGGTAAGAAGATTGATATTGTTCCTGGTCCTGGTCAAGTGATACCATCAAAGAGTAACATGTGTTGTAACTCTTAGATATAACACAATTCAATTCTTTAAAAAAAATTTGACACATTATATATTTTTAAGATTTTGGTTTGGTTTGTAAAACGAACCGGTCTGTATCTGAAATTACAACAACTTGTATAAACAGGTTAAATTGGAACTGAATTCAATTAACATGGTTTGAAACTCGATATTGTCGTAATTTTCAATTGAGAAGATCCTCTCTCGTTTGATTCTCTTTGATCAGGTAAGGTTCGTATCCTTGTATGGTTTGATCCTAAATTTATGGATCACTGATCTGATCTGTGTACCATCGGCAATGAATTTTTACGTGATTGTTACTTCTCCTTTGGCATTTCATGAGCTTCACAAGTTTTGCATTGGCTCCGTTGATTAATAATTCAAATCATCTATGTTTCATTATGCATTAAGTTTTAGATTTAAGTGAAAATATAAAATGAGTTGATTAGGTTTTAGATCCAATGGCTGGGACAGCAGAAGAATTTGTTGAAGCTGATAATGCAGTAATGGCAGAGATCGAAAGCAAATCGCAGAAGATTGAAAGCTTACTTAAACAGTATATTCATAACCTAAATTTCTTTTTATGATTTCACAGATAAGCTTTGATAGTTACTTCGTTTGTGCAGTTATAAACATGTTGAAGCTTTGAAAACTGCTCTTGAAGGATCACCTCTGAAAACTCACGATGAACGTTGCAAGGTCTCTGTTTCTTCTGTCACACTAATGATTTATTCCGGATCAAGACTTATGCTAAAAGTGTTGTTGTTGCTTGTAGTCAGCTAATTGGGTAGTTGTGCACAAAACTATAATGGCGATCAAAGATATAGATGGAATTTTGAATGATCTTGATCCCAAGTATTACGACATTCTCATGAAGTAAAGTCTCTCCCTTGTAGCTTTTTAGTTAGCTTGCTGAGAAAGTATTAAGCTTTTTTTGTTTTTGTACTTGAATGATATGGAACAGGTACTTGTATAAAGGTCTTTCTACTGGAGACCAACCAACATGTGAACAGTGTTTGGATATTCATGAGAAACTGACTGAGAGAGCTGGTCAAGGTTGCATTCTCCGTTGTCTTACTGATACTACCAACACCGTTTAAACCCTATTATTATTAAACTGATGTTTTTCATGTTACTTTTTTCTTGTTTTGTATGGATGATACGAACATATATATCAATAACCATTGAGAACACAAGAAAACGTGAACGCAGCCCAGTTCTTATAGATCACACGGCCCATATATGATCATAGGTTCGGCTTTGTTCGCGCAGCCCAGTTTCTAGATGTTTAACTTGTTAAAATTAAATTAATTAATAGTGTGTTTTTTTAAAGAAACCATTAATTATAAGATAGAAATTTAAAATTAGAAGGACATTTGATTTTTATTTATACTTTCCTGCGAAAATGCGCAGCATGATGATCTCAAAACTTCGTGCCTGAGCAATAATTAAGCATTTTTATCAAAAAGAAAAGATAAATAAATATATTCATTCGGAATAATCAGTAATAACATTAAATATTAGTGGGCTAAATGAACTAAATATTACGTACCTTAATAACGCAAAAAACTATATCTATAATAATAATAATATAGATTAGATGGTTGAAATTATTTAATATTTATATGTCAACTTTGGAATTACTTAATATTAACACAAGTTCTAACAAATAATTATTTATTATATTAATCAGATTAATTCTTGTCAAAGTCTCACAACTCTCAACAATAGCGTGGGAAAGCTTTGTTCCATCTTCTTCCGTCCTCGTCAATGAACCGAACCGAGATCGAACCAAGAAAAATAAAAGGAAACTGAAAGAAGAAGAAAAAACGAAGAGAGACCCTTCCTCTCAACGGCGCGTTACTCTTACGCGCACGTACATACATCACAGAGTCTAGCGATCTCGCTGATAGGCTTGCTTAATTACCCTTTGAAAGCTTAATTGATTGATTTATCTGTGTGGAGAGAGAGAGATATGTGGGTTTTCTATCTGATCTCGTTACCTCTAACCCTAGGATTAGTTGTTTCCACGCTCCGATACTTCGCCGGACCGGAGATTCCTCGGTACGTTCTTATCACCGTTGGATACACCTGGTTCTGCTCCGTCTCCGTTATCATCCTTGCTCCTGCCGACATTTGGACGGTAACATTTTTGAATTTTTCTAAACAATGTTAGCTCGATTTCGGTTGCCATGTTTCATTTGGATTTTAAGCGAAACCAAAGCAAAACTATGAGATTAGTGTATTGGTTGCTTCATTTGTCTCCCAATGTTCTGCAGACACTCTCTCTCCCACCTAATCACCCTGAGAATGGCGCCATTTCCTTCTTATGGAGTTGGTCATACTGGAGTACGTTTCTACTCACCTGGTACGAACTACTCAAGCTTTGCAGTGCATTAAGTTTATCTATATTGTTGTTATCTTCTGGGTGTGAATTTGTTGAGAGTATTTAAACTGTACCTGTAACAATCCATCTACATTGTTTTGTAGCTCATAGATGTTCATTATCCATATATTAAACTATGTTATCTCTAAGCAGGGCTGTGGTGCCCCTTATTCAGGGTTTCGAAGATGCTGGAGACTTTACCGTGTCAGAGAGATTGAAAACTAGCATCCATGTCAACTTAGTTTTCTATCTAGTTCTGGGATTCATTGGTCTTCTTGGTCTTATCCTTCTCATCATGATGCACAGGAACTGGTATTTTGTCCCTTCATGATCATTGTCATTAGCTGTTCTTTGTGAGAATGCTGGGTTCTTGCAACTCAATTGCTTTTCATCCATAAATATATGACTGACTGGGTTTAGGAAGTTACATTTGTTCCTGGACTATCTGACTGATGAGTACTTGTATGTTAACAGGAAAGGAAGCATTCTGGGTTATGCTATGGCATGTTCAAATACTTTTGGGCTAGTCACTGGTGCATTTCTTCTTGGCTTTGGCTTGAGCGAAATACCTAAGACCCTTTGGAAGAATGCAGATTGGACCACACGCCAAAAAGTTCTCTCGCACAAAATTGCCAAAATTGCTGTGAAACTTGATAATGCCCATCAAGAACTTTCAAATGCGATAGTAGTAAGTATTATGTGGGTTAGAGAAAATTTGTTCTCATCAGCATCGGCTTAGATACCCCCTCTCTGCTTAAAACTTGATTAAGAACTTCATTCATAATACCTCCGATCGTGACATCCACATTGATGCTATTTAAACATCCTCATTGTCTTATCTGACTGTTTATCACTTCATAAACATTGTCTTGCTAGGTTGCTCAAGCGACTTCAACTCAAATGTCTAAGCGTGATCCTATGAGACCATACATGAATGTTATTGATGCTATGCTAGCTAAAATGGTAAATTCAACTTATCTTTATATTGTGAACATACAGTAGCCTTTCTCCAGTTTTAATGATGATTCTATATACCAGTTCAGGGAAGACCCATCATTTAAGCCACAAGGTGGTCAATTGGGCGAAAACGATATGGACTATGACACAGATGAGAAATCGATGGCAACGTTAAGGCGGCACCTTCGAAATGCCAAGGATGAATATTATAGATATAAAAGGTATGGAGAGCTTTCTATTTGCCCTGCGTTAACTTCTTATGATACTTTAGAATGAGTTGCTGCTGTATCATTTAGAAATCTATAGTCGTATCTCACTATGGCTGTTTGCAGTGAGTATCTGACTTATGTTACGGAGGCCCTTGTTCTTGAAGACACAATGAAAAATTATGAACGTCGTGATTCAACTGGATGGTCAGATTTTCTATTATTTCTTCTCTCGAGAAATATATAACCCTCTCTTCCGTTATTATCTTAAACGAGCTTTTGATAACTTTCACCTTCAGCATCATTCTTGTACCATTTTTTAGGAAATACATTTCGAGCTTCAGAGCCAGTCGAACTGGAAATATGGGAAATTCTCTCGACACACTGGGTAAACTCTTTGAATACTCTTGTACTCATTCGTTCTCCTGGTGAACGTGTCACTGACCTGGAAAAATTCACAACTATACCCACTTTGAAAAGAGAGAAAAAAACGAATGAAACATCTCTGAGTAGAGTTGCTGATTGAATTATTCATCTGTGGAAACGTGTGGCATGACAATACTTTTGCACATTGTTGCTATCTGCAGAATTTATATGGAGGTGTATGCTGAAGAAACAGATTCAGATGGTCTTGGCAATAGTTATGGGGATTATGTCAGCTGCAATTCTTTTAGCGGAGGCAACTCTTCTTCTTAGTAAACTTGACTTGTCTCTCTTTTCAATCCTTATTAGATCTGTCAAATCAGATGAAGTGCTAGTGCAGGTACGTTGTACTTTACATTTTGGTTTAATTCTTGCTTCAATGGAGCACATTGATATCTTGTACAGTGGCAAATTGTTTTCCTCTTAAATCCTGATCACTTTGCTTTCAGGCATTTGCTTTTGTACCTTTGGTGTATATGTGTATCTGTACATATTATTCACTCTTCAAAATTGGGATGCTGATGATTTATTCCTTGACTCCTCGACAAACAAGTTCTGTGAATCTACTAATGATTTGCTCGTAAGTGATTATTTTTACCCATCATTTTTTTAGAAAATATAAAATAACTTTAGATGCTTATTAAATAGTGTGTATGTACATTATCTCTTTAGGATGATTGCTCGATATGCACCACCAATATCTTACAATTTTATTAATCTCATTCAACTTCATTCCGAGACTATATTTGAGAAGGTATGTCTATTTTGTAATCTCTCCCTTTGCACATTTCGTCGTCTTTAAGAATCATGACATAGGCCCATAACTAAGCTTCTTTAAGATGATTTTCATATGGTTCTGCAGAAAATGGGTAGAATAGATGATGCTGTCCCAGTCTTTGGACAACGGTTCAATGAAATATATCCTCTGATAATGGTTATATACACATTGCTTGTTGCAAGCAATTTCTTTGATCGCATATTTAATTACTTTGGTAGCTGGAAAAGATTTAGATTTCAAACAGAGAGTGAAGATATGGACGGCTTTGATCCTTCAGGGTTAATGATTCTTAAAAAAGGTTACTAAAAAGGCCATAGTGATCTTTTTCTACATTGACATTTGATCAATAGCTCGTGTTTTTTTAATCCCAGTTTTTCTTATGATCGCAGAACGAACTTGGCTGGAAGATGGACAAAAGGTCGGTGAGCATGTTCTTCCATTAGCGAGGAACTTCAACGATGCTGACGTTGATATTGAACCAGGAAGCAATTTCCCTGTAAGTATACAAACCACCCACAAGGCCATAACATTTAAAAAGTAGAGGTTATAGTAGACTGACGGACTATGAGATTTTGTGCAGGAGAATTCTTCTGTTGAAATGAAAATGTCGTCGAGCTATGACATAGACACAGTAAGAGGAAGTTCATCGAAAGATGAGATGTCGCGTAAATACGGATCAGCAAGAGAAGCAATTACTAACAAATATGCATCCATTAGAGAACAACAGAACAAACACTCTCCATCTTCTATCACAAAGCCAGAGAAAATGGCTTCAGCTAAAGTGTCTTTACTCGAAACAGACAGTTCGGGTCCAAGTAATAGTGAAGGATCAGTAGAGCCATCTTCTCGTCTGGCTTCAACATGGCGAAACATGAAACTAGGAATCCAGAGTTTTAAAGACAATGTAGCTACCAAGAAGTTTCTTCCATTAAGACAAAGTGGTCCTGAAACGACAACAATAAGCAGCACAAGCTCAAGAGGAGCGGTGACTTCATCAGTGCCACAGTCTCTAGATGAGATATTTCAGAGACTGAAGAACCGATCTGTAGAACATGGGCACTACCTCGATGATGAAGATGATGATGAAGTTTGAGTGTTCATAGGTAATGAAATTAAAGAAGACTCTGCATTTAACAAAAGCTAAGTAAGAGAAACCAAAGCAAACACCAGATCTATTCACCACAGTATAGAAAAGATTAACAAGAAACTGATGAAAACTGAAAAGCTAACTATAACGTTACAGTTCTCATTCATTTTTGTGTTGTAGGTTTAAAAATGATTACTGTTAATTACATATTACTGTATACTTTTGGATTATACTATATACATATTTTATCGGTTATATAACTGTTAGTATCATATAATAAAATAAAATGTTAATATAGACACTACATGCTTACTATGAGAACATGAGTATAACACGTAAGTTGGGCCATGATGATAATCACCAAAATTAGGTGGGTCAAATCATAGGAAATTTCATTGCTATTGCGTACCAATTTGTAAGAAATCTTAATAATTTATACTAATTTCTATATTTATTTTATCTTTTGGCCACAGATTTAACGGAATCAATCTTCTATTCTGTTGCCTTTTATGTATACAATCTTTCTATATTTGTTATTAAAATCCAATTTTCAGAGATCACTTTCCATTATTTTCTTCCCTATTTTATCTGTAACTGTACAAATCAAAAAATAAATTCCATTAAAGAAAAAATACTAAATTCGATCATTTAATAAACTTTTTGCCGTGAAGTAACCAATCCTCCGACGTCGGCACCACCGCCTTTCCCTTTCCGATGAAACAATTTCGTCCAAAATCCTGTCTTCTTAGCCGTCGTAGATTTCAATTTCTCCGTCGACGTTGTCTTCTCCTTTTTATTCTTCGAATCTCTAACAATATAATCCCTAGGGATATGAGCCATAGATCTGCTTTTCTTCAATCCTCCACCAAAAGCTTCGATCAGATTACCACTAAACGCTTCCCTCATAGCAAAAGACATAGACATCGAACCTGCTCTTCGATGATCCTTGACAGGAGAAGACGAAACGGTTGAGGATGAAGAAGATAGATCAGATCGGTTAATGATGTAATACGACGTCGTCGTATTAGGTAATCGAGAGAGCTTATCTCTCAAACAAGAAGGACAAACTCCTTTGTTACTTTGATGATAGTGTTTTCTGCATTCCATTTTCTATTTTTTCACACTTTTGATAAATCACAAACAGGTCTTTCTATGCGTTATATATACACACGAGTGCGCACGTGTGTACGTACGTGTGCTTCAACGTCGGTAAATGTATAACCAAAGAAAATTCATTAAGGTTTCGCTATGTTGACAAGGCTTTCATTTAAGAATTAAGATACAATCTGACGTGTACATTACTGTGTTTTTTAAAATATAATTAAGTATATTTGGATTTTCATTAATTATAGAATATACCTTAAAAATTATTGTTTTTAGTCAAACTTAAAATGTTGAAATACTTAGAGGAGGGAATCTAAACAATATATATTTGCCACATAATTATATTTTATTTTGATATCTTAATTGATTAAATAATCTATTATTTTTTACTTTACTTGCTTATCTAAATGCATGAAAAAGATTAAAAAACAGATCATCTAAACAATTTGGAAGTTAATTTAGCATCTATCAAATTTTATTATTCTTAGTGTTACATTAATTTTTTAATTAATTCTTTTTAACTCTAGCTAATCATTTTAATTTGGATTTTACTTTCCAATTTGTGGAAACTATAGATTTACTTAATTCTTGCTTTTTACTTAAACTAAATTTACAAGTGTTTTCCGTTTTATGATATAGTTAAAATATTTTCTAGTTTCATTTAAATAAAAATAATAAAAAATAGTGTCCGTTGATTTTGGTATAATTAGTTAACGAGATTGGTGGTGTAAATGAGAAGTAACGGCCCGTGTGCCATTAATGAAGAAAACTCAATGTTAAAGGAGAAAAAAGAGTCGGTCAACAAAAGAAACGCAATTAATAGGTATTGATAACGATGGACGGTTGTGATTTAAACAAACACTCAACATGACTAGGGACCCACTCGTTAGGTATCATCTGACGGTGACCGTTGGCCGGTGGACTCGGACTCTCTTGTTATACATACGCGTACCAAAAGGTCCTTATTAAAATCCACTCGTGCGCATTGTATTATTTTACCATAAGGTCTTAATTTATTATGTAGATGACTTAGATTGCTTGTAGTTTCTCTTGTTTCTTGAAGAATGGTGCGCCGTATGCTTTCAATTTTGTGTGCACGTGAGAGTGTAGTCAAAAAGGACGACATTATTTATGGAAATAATTGAATATTTTGGGAGAGAAAAAAATTCTAGAAGTTTGTGAGGTTCATGATCGTGGGAATGAGTGATTGATTTTGGATCAGATTTCAAAGTAGATTCTCATGTTACAACTATGTATTCCATAAAACATTATTTATTCGATGAACCTTACTTAACAGATCTTCTTTATTAAATTCCTATAAACCTCGTGTTTTCAACGGAAAAGTCAAAATCAATAGACGATTTAATAAAAAAGGAACTTTGCTTTTTACGTGTGTATGTATATATATAATAATCAGGATAAAATTTTCATTTTGTATGATAGAAGGTGAATTAGTGATGGTCTGATCTGATGCACTTGTGTAATCCAACGAGGCTCAAAACCAAGTTGAGATTTACGATAACTGTAGGCCCATTAAGCCCAAGAAAAATAAAAGATGATTCTAAAATAATTTTGGGGTGAGAGAGGCTCGAACTCTCGACCTCAGGATCACTCAATAGCTATGAGACCTACGCGCTAGCCAACTGCGCCACCACCCCATGTTGTTCAAGCTAACTAATATTACTACCAGTTTAGTTATGAATTGAATTACCTCATGAAACAAAGAGTTGGCAAAACGAGGTACCTTACAATTATTCAGACGAGACACAATACTCCAAACGAACTTGTAGCCACCGCCGACCGAGCCATGTACTTATTGGATTAGATATTATGCATTTGTCTCACGTATTCCGACTTTTTATGGGTTAGTTATCAAATTAGGTCGTCGAAAATGGACTAGATTGCAACATTAAATCATACAGCCACGTGGAAAAAAGCGATAGATAAAACGACCCTTTGGTTAGTATCTAACTCCGACGCATATAGAAAGGACGAAGGTTAGTTAGTGCTGCTTACGTGACAAGAATGGTCAAAATTGGCTGAATATGGGTCCCACTTGCTGACATGACAAAAGCCTATCTTGTTTCTTTGTGGACCCCAACAACATCCCCTTATGTAAGATTTTAATTTTATTATTTTACATTTGCTAGTTGTAAACAAAGTTTACTATTATTTCAACACTAACAAGAAACATCTACACAAAATGTTTATAAAATTGCTGTGACTATCAACTCAAAATATGATCGTTTCTATATCTATAATAATTTGTTTTTTATATAATTTTCAAATCCAAAATTTGTTGCAAATTAAGAAAAAAAATTAACTGGTTAGGGAAACGAATAAAACAATACTGCAAATTATTCACAAATAAGATGGGAAATTAATTCAAATTTTCCGGCTGTCTATAGCTATTCCAGCTATCCGATGATTACACTTTTATCCGATAGATATTAAAATAAAAATATTGAAACAGCATATATCCTAGAGGTATAAGTGCACATGCATGGTTCGGAACTTGGGAAGCATCAAGTTGGCATTACACATAATTCTCGACCAAATTAAAGCATCATATATCATTCTTGACCAAAATTATAAAGTGATTAGTACTATATTAATAAAAGGCAAAAAAACAAATTTATTTACTTTTAATTTTTGACAAACATAATTACGCTTACATAAAGATAATGGCGTATCAAGGTTTAAACCTTATTAGTAGGCATAGTTTTATTTAAAAAAATCACAATCTCTAGATGAATTTTCCAATTAGTATAGTGGTCATATTCTTTAATAACTTTAGTCTTTAGGGCGTATCCATAGATATATGCCTACGAGTACGCGTCCAACAATGTAAGAGTTCTTTTTCTTGATAAATATACTATATATTATCTCTATTAATTATAGTGGGATGATAAAGGCTAAGAACAACAAAAGTGGGAAAACAAAAGCAAAGATGCTGTTGTTTAGACAGAGTGGAGCATGTCACCCCAAGTGTTAGCTAATGATCAATTATTCCCTTGGCTTATAATAATCATGAAACCAATAATAATTAGAACTCATGATTATTCCATTTTTTAAGATTATAGTGCGTATATTTTGGGTTAAAAGATTAATGTTAGTGGTAATTGACTTTAGATTGTTTGTTTTCTTTCCATATAATAGTATATTCCATTCTTAAAAAAATTGATGTTTAAGGATTTATACAAATGAATAAACAATGATAATTCTTTTAAATATATAATTTTATCTCATTTAAATATTATTTTAACTAATAAATAATTAAAAACCAATAATAATATAGTATACCTAATTATTATATTTTTAATATTATATTTTATCAATAAAAATATTTATCTTCTTCTTTTTTGCCAACATCGTTTCCTTATTGGCTTCTTTCTAACAAAGGAGTTTCATTACTCTTTCTATACCATAACACATTCACAGAATGTTTTTCACTGCTGTAAATTTTGTGTAATCAAAGCTAGTTTTGAAAACAACAAGAGAAAATAACCTTTTTGACGGCGGTAAATGACGAGTAATTATAAATACACACACGTGGAAAAAAGGAATCTGAAGTTTACACGGAAAAAGAAAGGGAGAAGAGTCTACTGGTGGGATACGTGTGAAATAAACGGTGACGCGACGGCGTTTAAAGTGACGTGTTCGATGTAAAGTGGAACCCACATCACATGCCTCTCCACCAATGTCTTTGTCGGAAAGGGAGAACGCAAAAGTCTTGTGGGGTCCACTAGCTACAGTTGGGCCCTACCACAGCTTTTGGGTATTTGGCCTTTCTTTAAATAACAACATCAATAAAAAGTCCGATAAGAGAAGATCTCGTGCGATTCTTACACGTGTACGGCTGAAATACCTTGTAATTCGGTGATCAGGATACGGATCGCCGCATGGAGATAAAGCCTCACTAAACAAATGTTTTTTCTGAAACTCGTTGGAACAGAATCCCATGTGCATCTCTCCACTTCGTCTTGTCTCACATTTTTAATTTTTATTTTGTTATTTTATTAAATTTATAATATTTCTCTTCAAATTCTTTCTTTTTTTTCCCATGAAAATTCATAGTTATCATCATATCAAGTAGATAATGAAAAATCAAATTTAACATCGCCAAAGAACATTGACTTATAAAATCATGACACTACTAGACACACGAATCTAGTACTAAAGTTTGAAATAATGACTTTGGTAATAGTTAAAGGTTCCACATTTGTAATGTTGTACTATGTCAAAAGTTCATGCTGCAATAAGGAAATGCATGATTTAGTTTCAACGTTCAAAGTAAATCCCATTTTACATTCGAATTCATGCATAAACGTCATGTTACATGCATGTATGTGAAAGAATTAAAAATATACATTCTCAAATGCATCACTAGTTTTTGTTTTCTTTCTAGATCACTAAAACTAATCACACTTTTAGATATTATTTATTGATTTTTGCAGGAAAAGGGTATATAAAAAATAGCTTTAGAGTTTAGGCTATGGAAAGCAAGTAACAAAAGGAGGAAAAGGAACGGCTATAAACAAACACGGATATTTAGGGAGATCCAATTATGTGGCTCGTCTTTTCATGTTTTATCTCCATGTCCTTGCTCACAAATTTTCAAAAGAAAATTATTCATGAAGTTAAAGAAAAAAAAATATGCATGATTTTGATGATATTTACGATTTGGATGTAATTTAGCATGATTTATAATCATTTCCTTACCACACGAATGTTGAATTTTTTAGTTTGATTTATAATCGTTTAGTATGATTATGGTATCATCGATTTAGCACGTTATGTTTTTTAGTTGTTTCGTTGTTGCCTACTGTTTTTTTCTTGTTGTTAAACTTTTTAATGGATTTATACTATCATTCTGTTTTGTTTAAATCCATTTATAAATCATGCTCTCTTATAATCTCGAAAGAATCAGTTCTTATTAAAAATAATATATATCACGCCGATCAACTTTTTGACAATGGCATAAATAACATTTTTCATAGTTAAAAGGACTTATACTGTATAACCTTTTGAGTTGTGCACAGTCGTTAACGGACGACGAGAAAAACAAAAATGCATAATCTTAATATGTACTCAGAATCTTTAAAACCCTTAGGAATTTAAAGATTTTATCATTACAATATTAATCCATAAAAATTATTCAAATTAAAAAATAAACGACGAAAATATAGTTTTTTTTATTTTTTTATTTTTTTATTTTTCCCGATTATTTTAGACTTTTTTGTCCCCTCTACTTGAAAGAAAAGATTACGGGCGCATGTGCATAAAACCACACGGTCAAATTTTTACTTTTTACCCTCTTGCGTCATTTCCCTCTTTCTCAACTAAGACCTCAAAATTTTGAGTAATTCATTTTCCAACCACATATTCCTTCATCAATATTTTCACAAATCGTCTTAACTTTATATTGTTTTCACTTCTGCCCCATCTTTTCTTCCGATTTAGGAACTCCACTGACCGGAACAATACCATTGCTCATTGTCCGCAAACAACTTACAAGCTTCCTCTCCACTAAACAGATCTTCATGCTCTTCCATCTTCACGAAGTGG
>KE159297.1:20879-40690 GCA_000411055.1 Leavenworthia alabamica | reverse complement strand
AAAATAGATTTTATTTTAGAAAAATTATATAAATACTAAATTCAAACACTATAAATTAAATTCTAACCTTAAATAGTAAATTTTAATCTCTAAATCAAAATTTTAAACTCTAAATAATAAATACTAGATCCAAATACTAAATATTAAATCATAATCATAAATATTAAACTCTAACCCTTAAATAATAAATACTAAACTCATACATTAGATATGAGACCCTATATTAAATAAAAAGATTATATTTTTATAAAAATAAATGTAATTTTAAATAAAAATAAATTTAAATTAAAAATACTATTTATGTCAAATTCAAAAATTAATATATTTTATTCCAATAAATTATATTTGATGGTGTTAGAAAGAATTACTATAAATTTAATCAAATATATATTATCAATTTACTAGAGTAAAATTGATAAAATGTTTATTTCCCTATTTTACTTCACCATTAATATGCTACTACTTCACCATTAATATGCTACTTGTAGTCACTATATAGTTTATTTTTAAATCATTTTATAAAAAATTAAAATGTGCCTGAGATTAATTAACATTAAGATGAAATGGTAGAAATTAGAAACTAAAACAAAATGATCTTATTGTAAAGCATAGAAAATCAGTAGTTAAATTAGGGCTTTGTGGCTTCTTTAGCTTCTCCTGCTTTACCTTCTGCAAACTCAGCTACCTTGTTAGCAGATTCTTTTCCTTTCTCTGTCACATAATCTAAAGTTTTCTGAGCTTCTTCAGCAGCTGTGTTTTTAGCTTCAATGGTTTTCTCAACTATGTAATCTTTTGTTTTCTCACCATCTTCTATTGCTTCCTTTGTCTTCTCCGTCATGTAGTCCGAAGCTTTCTTGCTGTTTAATTTTTTTTCATATATTTGATTATATATATATAGATTTATTATTAACCAAGAGTTTTAAAATATATATATCAAACACAAAAATAAACCATGAAATTAGCTGAAATTTTTCTATGAAATATAAAGAATATTTATCAAAATATTATATGAGGTTTTTTCTAATACCATCATTTATATTTTATGGGACAAAATTACATTATTCTCTTTAATTAGATATAAATACTATTTTTTATTAAATTATATTTTTAATTTAATGTAGTTGTGTATTTAGGGGTTGAGTTTAGTTTTTCATTATCTACGTTGGGTATTTAATGGTTGAATTTAATATTTATTGTTTGAGTTTTATGTAATTTCTCTAAAATATAATCTAATTTTTAATTTAATTAAATTATTAAATAATTAATTTTAATAGTATTTATAGAAGTTAAAATTAATTTAATGGTATTTTATATATCTTTTATCTATATAATTTATATAAAAAAAAAGAGTTTTAATATATATACTTATTGACATGAAATTAACCATACATTTATTAATATTAATTACTAATATTAACAGTAGACTTACGTGGCTTCGTTGATGTCATCAAGGATATTGCCGTCACCTTTAACAGCGTAAATCAACGACTTCTTACGCTGTGCTGCAACAACGACAAACTGAATCTTCCGGCCAACTCTGACGGCGTTAACACCGCTTTGCTTGGCTTCTCCGGTGTGGAAAGACATACTAATCCCACTAAGAACAGCTCCTGAAAAAGACATTGCCATTAGATCTCTTTAAAATGTAATAAAAAAGAGTTTAAATGAGATGAGAAGAATCTAATCTCCAATAGTATCGTTTTATAGATCTATAAACAAAATAACACGTGGCATCATAAGATATTTTTTTTTCTTATCTTTAACTTATGGAACTAAAGAGTTCGTTGTTATTTTGCCACGTCTGTTATTACAAAAAGAGAAACAGGTCGGCCATCAAACTTGTGGTGCATGTAAACTATGTGAGCATTTTTATGACAAGCAAAATTTTCATGTTAGGTCTCGGTACAAAACGATACGACTGAATATATATATATAATAATATATATGAATGTTAATAATAAAAAATTCTTAATTTTATAAAAAAAGTTGGACTAATACATTAATTATCAATTCATTTTTAAGTTGTAAATCCTATTAATATTTGAGTAATTTCTTATAATACTACCATTTATAGTTTTTAAGACAAAATTACATTATTTTCTTTAATTAGACATAAATACCATTTTTTATTAAAATCATATTTTTAATTTAATATTACGATTGAATATTTAGTGGTTGAATTTAGTTTTTTATTATTTGAGTTGAGTATTTATTGGTTGGGTTTAGTATTTATTGTTTTGATTTTGTATAATTTTTCAAAAATATAATCTAANATAAATACTATTTTTTATTAAATTATATTTTTAATTTAATGTAGTTGTGTATTTAGGGGTTGAGTTTAGTTTTTCATTATCTACGTTGGGTATTTAATGGTTGAATTTAATATTTATTGTTTGAGTTTTATGTAATTTCTCTAAAATATAATCTAATTTTTAATTTAATTAAATTATTAAATAATTAATTTTAATAGTATTTATAGAAGTTAAAATTAATTTAATGGTATTTTATATATCTTTTATCTATATAATTTATATAAAAAAAAAGAGTTTTAATATATATACTTATTGACATGAAATTAACCATACATTTATTAATATTAATTACTAATATTAACAGTAGACTTACGTGGCTTCGTTGATGTCATCAAGGATATTGCCGTCACCTTTAACAGCGTAAATCAACGACTTCTTACGCTGTGCTGCAACAACGACAAACTGAATCTTCCGGCCAACTCTGACGGCGTTAACACCGCTTTGCTTGGCTTCTCCGGTGTGGAAAGACATACTAATCCCACTAAGAACAGCTCCTGAAAAAGACATTGCCATTAGATCTCTTTAAAATGTAATAAAAAAGAGTTTAAATGAGATGAGAAGAATCTAATCTCCAATAGTATCGTTTTATAGATCTATAAACAAAATAACACGTGGCATCATAAGATATTTTTTTTTCTTATCTTTAACTTATGGAACTAAAGAGTTCGTTGTTATTTTGCCACGTCTGTTATTACAAAAAGAGAAACAGGTCGGCCATCAAACTTGTGGTGCATGTAAACTATGTGAGCATTTTTATGACAAGCAAAATTTTCATGTTAGGTCTCGGTACAAAACGATACGACTGAATATATATATATAATAATATATATGAATGTTAATAATAAAAAATTCTTAATTTTATAAAAAAAGTTGGACTAATACATTAATTATCAATTCATTTTTAAGTTGTAAATCCTATTAATATTTGAGTAATTTCTTATAATACTACCATTTATAGTTTTTAAGACAAAATTACATTATTTTCTTTAATTAGACATAAATACCATTTTTTATTAAAATCATATTTTTAATTTAATATTACGATTGAATATTTAGTGGTTGAATTTAGTTTTTTATTATTTGAGTTGAGTATTTATTGGTTGGGTTTAGTATTTATTGTTTTGATTTTGTATAATTTTTCAAAAATATAATCTAATTTTTAATTCAATTAAATTATTAAATAGTAATTTTATTTTAAATTAATTTTTAGTATTTGTAGAAATTAAAATTAATTTGGTGGTAATTTTAAGAATTGACCTTAATATTTCAGGGTTGATTTTTTTACTAATGACTGTTAGTTATTTTTATTTTTCATATGAATTTGGAATGAGATGGTAAGTAATTAAGTACATTATATTTTTCCAATTATGAAATTAATAGAAATTACAAAAGCCTCGTCTTATTATAAGATATTAAACTAAACATGAAGAGAGAGGCTTGATACATATATATATCTACTTTAAATGCTTGAATTATTTAATTAAGACTTTGTGGCATCCTTAGCTTCTCCGGCTTTACCCTCTACTAGCTCAGCCGCCTTGTTTCCGGCTTCTTTACCTTTCTCCGTCACATAATCCAAAGCTTTTTGAGCTTCGTCACCCGCCGTATCTTTAGCTTCAACGTTTTTGTCAACAACGTAATCTTTTGCTTTCTCTCCATCTTTCAATGCCTCTTTTGTCTTATCAGTCACAAAATCTGAAGCTTTTTTTCTTTAATTTTTAGAAAATTTAAACAAAAATGTATATTTAGTATAATATAAAATAGTTAACTAAATCATCGGATATATGTAAAACAACTTACGTGGCGTCGTTGAGGTCATCGAGGATGTTTCCATCACCTTTAGCAGCGTAGGTCAAAGACTTCTTGCGCTGACAAACAACGACTAACTCAGTCTTCCGGCCAACATTGACAGAGCCAAAGCTACTCTGCTTGGCTACTCCGGTGTGGAAAGATGAACCAATACCACTGAGAACAGTTCCTGTGAATGACATCGCCATGAGAGATTTCTTGTAAGATGTGATAAAAGTAAGTTTTTAGAGAACAAAGTGAGATGAGAAGAGAGTAATCTCCACTAGTTTCGCTTTATAGATAGCTTAAATTCCAAAATAACACGTGTCAGTTTAAGATATTTTTTCAGACAAAACTATTATCTCTAACAAGTGAACAAGAAGAGTTTATGTTCGATATTGGCCACATGCCACGTGTAATCATTTAATGGTTAGAAAAAACAGGTCGGTCATGAAGTTGTGGACCTGTAGTTGTATACATGTTAGCATTTTTGGCAAAAAAGACAGTTTCACTTTCATGTTAGCATTTCAAGTTTATTTGCAATTTTTAGTAATAAAGTTGTGGTCGTTCTCTGTAATGAAAACAAAAGCACGTCGGCACAAGTTGAGTTGGGCTTTGAAGCCCAAACTCATGGCCCAGATGAGACCAGAAACAGAGCTTTTCTTTATTTACCAGTAAACTCTTCAGAACAGAGCTTCTTGTTGTTATTTACATGCAAAAACCAAAACGAAAAACAAACCCAAAACATCTTTTCTGCATTTACTTATCAACGATGTCCTGTCTCATATAGTCTGGAGCAGTTCCATGCACTTGTGTCCTTGCAGGTTCATCACCAATAACTATGTTCTTCGTTGTCTGTGCAATCTCAACTATAGTCTCGCCAATGGCCCCAAGCACTCCACCCGCTCCAACCTTTTCCTGTTCAACATATCTCTCACCACCTCTTCCTCCTCCGTATTCCTCTCCAACATCTCCGGTTCCGTATCCGAACACATCTTCCTCACTCCCTCTCTCTTCCCCAGCTGCTCTCCTTGCTTCTCCGGCCTCACCTTTTGGTCCATATCCGAAGATGTCTTTTTCATTCCCTTTTCCTTCTCCGGACTCTTCTCTATAACCACTCTTTTGTTCTGTGACAAGCCCTGGTCGTTTCTCTTCCTCACCTCCCTCAAAACAAATCCAGAAAAAACAGTTCCTTGAGCAACAAGTAACAATAACATACTAAGATAACATATAGTGTTTGCTTTAGGTTGTGCAATACCTGTTCCATTTCTTTGTTTTTTTGTTGAGCTTCCTCTTTTTTCCTTGCTGTATACTCAACCACTGTCTCAGCAACCGCCGCAGCTTTTTCCTTCGTTAAATCCACAGCCTTAGATCCCACTTCTGCCGCCTTTTGTCCTGTGTACCCCACAGCTCCTTCCACTGTACCCGCAACTGTTTTAGTCCCTTGCACTACTTTCTCCGTCGTGTAATGTGCAGCTGTCCACCCAACCTCAGCTGCTTTCTCAGCAGCAACTCCGGCGTAATGTGCTGCTCCCTTTCCTCCTTCCACTGTCTTTTCTTTTACGTATCCAGCAGCTTCTCCGGCTTTCTGAACAGTGTAATCTTTCGCTTTTGTTGTCATTGAAACAGTTTGGTCTTTAGCTTCTTGTCCTCTCTGAGCAGCAATGTTTCCAGCTTCTTTTCCTTTCTCTGTTACATACTCAGAAGCTCTCTGAGCTTTCTCAGCTGCTATATCTTTAGCTTCAACAGCTTTTTGGAGAGTATAGTCTTTTGCTCTTGCAGCCTGTTCAGCCGTAGTGGCTCCCGTTTCCTTTCCTTTCTCTGTCATATACTCGGAAGTTCTCCTAGCTTTCTCTGCCGCAGTGTCTTTAGCTTCAACAGCTTTCTGGAGAGTATAGTCTTTTGCTCTCGTAGCTTGTTCCTTTGCCTCTTGACCTTTCTGAGCCGCCACCTGTCCAGTTTCCCTTGCCTTCTCAGTCACGTAATCAGAAGTTTTCTGAGTACCTTGTCCAACACTTTCCTTAGCTTGCCGTCCTTTATCAGCGACTGTATCTGTTGCCCTCGGACGACCACCACCGGCTGATTCTTGACTTTCGCGTTCTTTCATCTCCGCACCTCCAGCAGCTAAAAGCTGAGCATGGCGTTCTTTCTCCCCGTGGACACCACTCTTTCTTTCTTCTCCTTCTTTGCTACGAGCTTCACGACCAACTACAGCAGCTCCTCCGCCACCACCAACAGCTTCAACGCGAGAGACATGTACACCACTTTCCCGTCCTTTTTTACCCTCCATTTCTTCACTTCCTTTACCACGAGCTTCTGGTCCACCATGGCTTAAACCCTCTTTGGCCTTGTTATACCGTTCCTCAGCTGCTCTTATCGCATCCATTGACCTCTGCTGAGCATTAGCTCTATACCCTTGAATATCCTCTAGAGACGCCTTCCCATGCTCCTCTTTCTCATCCTTCTTCTTCCCCATCTCTTCTTTGCCGCCGCTACTCACAACGAACTTTCCAACAGAGTGAGGCATCTGAGACCTCTTCATCTTCATCTCCCCCTCTCCTTCATCAGAAACCGGCATGTTACTTCCCTTTTCCGACAGGGACACAAACTGATGAGTCCCACCACTTTCTCCCTCTTTGCTTCTTTCAGCCATGGACTCGAAATGACTCGTCATCTTTGGAACTCTGTCTTTCTCCACCTGAACTTCTCTTTCCTTCACTACGTTATCTCTTCTTGCTTGCTCTGACGCCATTGTTTATACTAACAATAACTTTCAAGAAACAGAGTTTTGTTTTCAAGATGATAATTAGATAATTCCTTTTTTTTTTCTTTATCTCGTATGATTCGTATAGAGCTGTTTAATTCTTGCTTTTATAATCAAAGAACCTCTTTAACCAGAAAGACAAATTTGGGCGGTCATGAAGATTAGGGAAAGGTCTGTGTGTGTGACGTGTTGATTTTACTATTGAAACGTGGAAGGAGACTCAATGACTCAGCTTCTGAAGAGATCAGCTTTAACCTTAAGGAATCAACGAGAAGAAGTCAATCATCTCGATTTTCGACACGTGTCTTTCCGTACTAGTACACGTGTAAAGACATTACGGAGACTACCTTTGCTTCTCTGATGAGTTTATCTAAACAACGAACACTTCATCATATATGGGCTTCTACTTCTTGGCCCAAATAGCTTCCGTCTCATATAAGAAAAAGACAGTAGTGAGTTGCATATTATTACAAATAAGACAATGTCCTGAGACAGGCATGAGATGATGTAATACATTAACCAGAGAGATTTGAAACTAAAACAAGAGTACAAGTAACATAGACAATAATGATACAGGAAACAAAGGAACTCTTAAGTTTCACTATTATTCACGACGCATTACACTTCTCAGATCACTGCATCAAGAGCAAAGAGATCTAATATCAGAATCAGACTGAATCAGTCTAGCCTCAAGGAAATGAATCTTTTCTACTTTACCTCTGCATCTTCTCCACCTGCACCAGCTTTGACAGTACCATTTGTCTTATGAGCATCATCACCTGCACATATAAGCAAAGTCAACACTTGAATTAGCAAAACAACAACACAAAAGATTGTGTAGGTCCAGAGTGATCATCACCTCCTTCTTCTGTGATATCAGCAGTCCACAAAGTCAGATTATCCCTAAGGAGTTGCATAATTAAGGTGCTATCTTTGTAGGATTCTTCATTCAAAGTGTCAAGCTCTGAGATAGCTTCATCAAATGCCTGCTTAGCAAGGTGACATGCCCTGAAGAGAAAGAAAAAAAACTTATAAACCCCATAACACTTGAGTCTTTTATGGTTATAGAATAGTTTACAATCTCTAACCTTTCAGGTGAGTTCATGATCTCGTAGTAAAAGACAGAGAAGTTCAAAGCCAAACCCAATCTTATAGGATGTGTAGGAGGAAGCTTAGCCTCCGCAGAAGTAGTAGCTATCTGTAAAGAAAACAAAAGTAAAGCAACAAAATCCATTGATCAATAACACTATAGATCTCACTAGTCACAAGTAGAGCTACCTCATAAGCTTTCAAAGATTGATCAGCAGCTTCTTTCCTCTCATCTCCTGATTTGAACTCCGCAAGATAACGGTAATAGTCACCTTTCCTGCATAAAAAGAACCACAAAATCTTCACACACACAAACTTAAAACCTTAACTTTAACCATCATGTAAAGAGTATTATACATCTTGTTGAAGAAGACAGTTGATTCACCCTCAGAAGCTGATGGAATAAGATGTTCATCTAACACAGACATTATATCAATACAAATGTTTGATAGCTCTAACTCAACCTTCTCCATATACTCTTTAATCCTCTTTACATTAACATCATTCCCTTTCACTGCTTCTTTCTGTTCGATCGATGATAAAATCCTCCATGAAGCTCTCCTTGAACCTATCACGTTCTTGTATCCCACAGAAAGTAAGTTCCTCTCTTCCACAGTTAGATCAACGTTCAATTTCGCAACATTTTTCATTGATTCCACCATTTCTGTAAGAAAGGATTCAACTTTTTCAATACCAATATTGTAAAAATCCTTACTTTCGAATCCAGTTCGGAAAAAAAACAATCAAACGATTACGAAAACGAAAACTATTGAGTTTCAACAATCAAACTAAATGAGCAAAAGCTTTAGATGAAATCAAAATTCAGTAGAGAATCTAGCTTAAGCTATCAAAAGACATGATTGTGAGAAATTCAAAGAAGCTAGTCAAGAGTAAGATGAAGAAGAAGATTACTTAACCTTCATAGCGTTCAGCTTGCTCAGAGAGCTTGGCGATGTAAACCAAAGTGTCACGCTCTTTTCCAGAACCCATGATTTGAATTTTCAAGAACTATAAAAATCAAAAGTATCGAATTCTGAAGCTCTTTTTTACCGATCCGAGACTGTCTCTTAACGATCGTTGTTCTTTTGTTTTTTTCTCAGAGAGACGAGAGAGAGAAGAAAACACAGAGATAGAACTTTGAGCCGCGCGTAGCGTAGGGACACAAGCGTAATTAACGCTAAATTAACATAAGCTCGTACTTTCAAATTTCACAATTTTAAATATTGTACTTTTCGGTTCCGATTTAAATGTTAATCTTTTTTGTTGATTTCTTTTAAAATCATCAAGTTTATGTTGACTAGCCAAATTGGGCCTGTCGTTAACTCAACTAACTATGATTTATGATGCCGTTAAACTGTTCTGTCATTGGTTCTACCGTCGGGTTCTTGCATTATTGCTTGTTNTCTGTCATTGGTTCTACCGTCGGGTTCTTGCATTATTGCTTGTTGTGACAGAGCAGTTTAACGACGTCATAAATCATCGTTAGTTGAGTTAACGACAAACCTAATTTGCCCAGTCAACATAAACTTAATGATTTTAAAAGAAGTCAACCAAAAAGATTAGCATTTAAATCGGAACCGAAAAGTACAACATTTAAAGTTGTGAAATTTGAAAGTACGGGCTTATTTTGACCGTTTTCCCGTAATTAATTATTACGTAATGAATTTATTCATTTTATTATTCTTGGTGGGGTCCACTGATTCTCCTTCCTCCAACCAAATCACGACATGTCATCACTTCTATCCACCAGTCCACTCATTTTAATACTACTTTATCTTCCTATGATAATTTTATAAAGTTTCAAATAATGGAACAAAATAAATAAAATAAATAAATAATTGGATTTGTATATACGCGACAATAATACAGAGACAATAATACCCTTGAGAAACAGTTAAGCCCAGGCCCAATATTAAATGATACAGGCCCAGGTCAAGTCAGGTGGCCTATGTAAATTCGACCCATTATAAAGTTAGGTCGAATCGGGTTAATGAGGTAGGTTTGGCCCGCAATGCGTTGACCCGCATCAGGCCCGTATAATTTTACGACATATGATAAACACTTGCATAAAATATTATATAGTTAAAACTATATATTATAGCTAATTATATATCATAAGTTAAGTGATGTCAGTATAAGCGTTACTTGCGAATTATGTATATACATAATTGTAAGAAAATAATTACTCAAATGAATTTAACTATGTATATAAAAAGGTTATTTTTACATTTTGAAAATCTTCTTCCAGATCTTTAATATTTTAATATTTTCAAACTTGTCGATAAATCTACTCGAATACATATTATATTTTGTCATAATTTATTTACGTTATCAAACCCCTTTTCAAATAGTCAAATGTATAGTGACAGATGTATATAATATTGTTTGTTTTCTCTTTTTGTGACATAGACTCTATCAACATTATACATTATTGCAAAAAACGAATAAACTTTATGTTTTGTTTTCCACTTATTTCTATAAACTTTCTCATGCACCTATACAATACCTAAGTAACTAGCTAGTCCAAGAATCGGTGGATAAATTAAACACATGACATAATACATCAAACCGATTCAAGACTTCTTAACCGTACTTAAACCCAAGGTAGATTCCGGTTTAAAGTGAAGACATATTGTAACATCTCAGATTCTGATATATGGTGGTGCATGAGAAGAGATACACTTATTTTTTCGGTCAACCACTCCTTCAGAACTATGCAGTTAAGCGTGGTTGGGATGGAGTAGTAATAGGATGGGTGACCTACCGGGAAGTGATTGTCGGTACTGTGTAAGTGAGGCCAACGCACAGAAAATATCATGTGGTGATTTGTAGGGACAGTAAACAAGTTCTTGAGCCTCAGAAAAATAATGCACCGACCGTCCGACGAGGGTAAGGCCCAATGGACTTAGAGATGACGTGGAGGCCCAATGGGCGTAGAGAGGACATAGGGTCGTCCACATGTCTAAAAAAGACACTGGTGTAGTCACGGACGGTGGCGGTCTGTTAAGTTTATATGGGTTTCCAACTCAAAACCAATTGGCAATGAGTGGAGTGGTCCATATATCTTATATACCTAAGGATAAATTCTCCAATTTCAGATGTGGGACATTTATACTTTTCCTAATCCATTACTCGATAGGAATAGATTACTTCTCACTCAAGTTATCTTCAAGCTTAAGCCAACACGGTCTGTGTATTACACATATGAATCATTTTCAACAAAAGAGAAGCAAAGAAAAGATTCGTGGGGACTGTGTCTTTAAGACTATGACATTTTTGGTAACTCATGCGTGAAGATGTTCCTTGTCTATTGTTTCTTCTTTGAACATGATTTTTATGATATATTTTTAGGGTTCTTTTTATTTGTGGGTATTAAAGTAACTTTACCAAACCAAGTGGTACTCCATATATAGTAATATATGTTGTCTTATTGATCAAAGACAGAATTCAGATCAAAGACAAAATTCAAGACATTGACATTTTTATATATATATATATATATATATATTAAAAAAAAAGAGTGAGCTATTAGTGTTATTTCAATTATATAATACACGACTTGAAAATGTTAGTGATTTATTAACAACAAAATAAGTTAAATGTTTAGACATCTAGATTTGTAATCCACTGATTTTTAATTATCAATTCAGTTTATATTTTTTAGTCATATGAAACTCTGGTAAAAACCCTAATTTTTTGATCTTAGAATGCAGCAACTGGGTTATTTACAAGAAACATATATATATCGTACGAATGGTAATAGAGTGACACTGTATAAAGATTCTTAACTCTTAACACAGTGTGAGAAAAGGACGAACTACGTTTAAAGCAACCTATACACTGGGCCACTAGTACTTTATGACAACTAATATTTTCAATATAAAATTGATCAAAACCCTAGATAACGTCAGAAAATGTCGATGCTCACTTAATTTTTTACAGTTTTTTTCTGGAAGAGGTAATAAATAGAGTCATTGACTGCTAGGTTTTGCATCTTTGAAGCATTTTAGTATGTTCATTTAAAGAAAACAATGTTAAAAGTGACCTAATTTTTTACTTTATTACATCTGTCAAAAAAAAAAATTTCTGTAACCAAAAATGTAATTGTTGAATTTTTTTTGAATTTTTTTTATAAATTTGTGAGAGATTTATATCAATTTAAAATTAGTCACAAATTTATGATAAGTCTAATAAATTTATTATTTAATTTACATATTTCTGTCTTTGAAGTGTTTGATTATATCTTATAGTTTTATTATATGCTTTACTTTTGCATGATATATTCCTATTCTTAAACAACTAGTCTTCGTGCCGACAAAAAAATATGTTCTCCATTATTTAACTAATGATTTATTACTTCAAAATCATTACAACTTAGAGTTTTAAAATAATCTTTACAGTAATTATAACACAAATTTGATTATAGACAGTATATTTTCAGATCTTATATAATATGCTTGAACCAAATGATAAAGCATATCATATGTAACATACTAACATAAATGTCTAATTAAAATAGCTAAAAATATAGTGGTTAGTGAGTCATAACCTAGCTATCACCTAGTTTTCTGATGCTCACATGAATCATGAATACATGTCACTCAATCATTATTTCATTATATTATTATTATATTGAAAGGACTTAAATCTATCGCTAAATTAGGCTTTAATTCGATGGAATTTTACTTAATTATGTGCAATGTATTTTGGAGAAAAAACAAAATCTTCTCATTAGATAATGTTAGGTATTTAATGACGAATTAACTGCGATTTTGACCGGGAGACAATTTGAACTATTTACTTCGTTTTGTGTCGTCGAATAAAAATAAATGTTTGATAAATTTTTGCACTTGATTATATTAATTAACTATCTAAATACATGTATTTTAGTTTATCTTGAAATATATTTACTACTCTAATAATAAATAAACTGTATAACTAGACACTCGTAATTGATTTACATAGCAAAAAAATTGTAGAATAAATGGTAATTAATCTGAGATTAATTTTTTTACTATTTTCAATTTCATTATATATATATATTTTTTAAATAATAATGAAATTATGTATTTTAATAGTTTATTTTGTTAATTTTTTTTAACAAGTAGTGAATTAAAGAATAATAAAAGTTATTTTAATTTTTAGAAGTTAAATATATGATTATTAGATGTTATAACAAAATTTTAAAATTTTAGTGAATTATTACGAATCAAAATTTTATTTTATTAAATTGTGTAAAAAAATTATTTTTATAAGTTATTTATTATTCACTGGGTCTGGACTCTTGTTTCAGCAAGAAAATATAAGTTATTTATTATTCTAATATATTTATAAATAGGCTACAAGTGAACTACTCTAATCTGATTGGTTGATGAACCAACCCTTATATTTCATCAACGTTATAAACATTCATAGACAAGAACACTAATCACACTTCTTCAACAACACAAGTGAATCTTTAAGCCATCACAATGAATGGATTAATAATATTTACCTAGCTATTACTACTATGTAGATTAATGAGAGATAATACAAGACAAAATCAAGAAAGAGAGAGGAAGAAAGAAGACAAAGTTTGAAAAGGGCCCATAACATGTCCTCTCTAACGTCAACATCATCTTCCATTACTACTATTACTTTCACCTTCTCATATTTCTTATTACCTAATTCTTCAGATCCATAAACACCAAAAATGATCTCTTAACCTTCTTCACTAATATCTACATCATGTCCTCTCCACTAGAAAGAGGAAAGAACTTGATGGAACCATCAGGATCCGAGCCACCAGTAACACCAAGCCGTTACGAGTCACAAAAGAGACGAGACTGGAACACTTTCGGACAATACTTAAAGAACCAAAGACCTCCTGTGCCGATGTCTCACTGTAGTTGCAATCACGTTCTTGATTTCCTTAGGTACTTAGACCAGTTTGGTAAGACCAAAGTACACGTGCCAGGTTGTATGTTCTATGGTCAACCTGATCCACCAGCTCCTTGTACATGTCCTCTTAGACAAGCTTGGGGAAGTCTTGACTCTTTGATTGGAAGGTTGAGAGCAGCTTATGAGGAGAATGGTGGATCTCAAGAAACGAACCCTTTTGCTAGTGGAACTATAAGAGTTTATCTGAGGGAAGTAAGAGAGTGTCAGGCTAAAGCTAGAGGGATTCCTTATAAGAAGAAGAATAAGAAGAAGCCAACGATGGAGATGGGAAGTGGAAGAGATGATACTTCTTCTTCTTCTTCTTCTTCATCCTTTTCCTTCAGCTTCTCTTAAGATTCTCCATCTTCTTGTGAAAGACTTTGTGGTATTATATTTCTTCATTGACTATATGCTTTTATGTTATTATGTGACTTTGCAATTTTACACATAAAACATGCATAAAGGCCAATTATATATATATAGATCTTGTTTCTTGATCTATTTTCTATAAAAATTATGAACCTATGGTTACTAACTAGCTAGTTGTATATACTTCATTTATGTTAATGTAGAATGGTCTTTATATGTTTCAAAACCCTAATTGGAAGTCTTTATCAGATAATTTTTTAATTGATGTTGGTTTCAGATTAAGGGATTGAGATTGTGATTAGATTTTAGGTTTTGAATGGAAGTATATGTTTTGGAGATGATTTCTTTCAAATCTTTTTAGTTTTTTTTGAGTGAAAGAAGATGTTAGTTTTGGAAATGATACATAGTAAATATAGAAAAATGTTTTCTAGTTTCTAGCATATCAAAATATTAAATATTGAATAGATGATTCATTTAAGATTATAGTGTTAAGAGTAAAAACTAAGATTTATTCAAAACCTTAATTTGAAAACACAACACACTTTTAGTTTATGTATGTGAACATCAAAGATGTTTCAAGTTATCTTAGAGAAAAACTCATTCAAGAGATTTGGAAAAACATGTGATTCTTCAAAAATATTATATGTCTTTGTGTTCTTACAAAGACATAGAAAGAGAGATGATCTATATAGTAATGATTGGCTCTTGAAATGCTATTTGTTTGTAGATTTTGTTTCCTATTGATGATCAAGGGAGATTGATTGAACTTTTTTCCCTCATTTTTATAACCTAAAAAATCAATTAGTGATTGAGATTCTATGATTGTTTTCAAAGTTGAATAAGGTTATATACCTCATAATAGAAATTAACATACATACAAGACTATTGTTTTAAATTAATACATTAAATTATTGCAATGTTGGTCTTAAGAGAACTCTCATTATATATGTACAATTCAACCAAATTTTAAATATTTTCAATCATATTAATTGCAACAGTGTTCTCAGGCTTGTGACATATCTTCTAGAGCTTTATAATATATATATATATATATATTATATTAAATTTATGAATCTTCCTTTAGGATCTCTGTCAACACTAAACTTTAGAAAAGCTTGAAAGTTGGTTTTGTCCCCCGCAAATTAAACCTTTACAGATTTTGTTCTATGACGAAACATATATAAGTTAAAAGAATAATATAACATATATTATCTTGAATGGATCGGTAGTGAAGTAGGGTTTATATTTTAGGTTACATTTTATGTATATTTTATTTACATTTTATTTTAGGCATGCATCTCTCGTAGTTATGGACCTATGGTTTAAACATTGTGTTCTTGACAATATAGATTGGCATGATCGGGTAAGTCTCAGAGCGAGATCAAATGTAAAAGAGACCTCAAATCAATATCTACTTATAATGAGCAAGAATTCAAAGTAAAGTGGCATCTTCAACATATCTCTGTGCCCATCTTTAACGATCAAACGAAGCTTGAAGGTTGAAGTCAGATTTATTTTGTATTTCTATGTCTTCTTATGATAGTGTAATATATGTCTTATATAAAGCCTAACATATTGGATTTATCATTAAAATGATAACAATGAACTATGGTGGACATGGCCGAGTCTTAAAATTGAAATTATTTTGACATATTATATATTAATGGGACGACGTAATAACATACAAAAACATGACAAAACACTATTGGGTTCACTCCACCGACAAGCTTCGTTTGCTTGTTTCAGTGGCATCGGTCTCCTTATGGGCCCAATAAGATAATCAACACAAGCCCAATGTGAAAGCCCCATAAGCCCATAACCTATATACTTACATATTTGTTGTTCTCAGCTTCTCACAAGTCAATTATCACGATTATGCGACACGTGGGATTCTGTAAACTGCGTTATTACTAGATTGGTGAGGTTTAGAAAGAAAAATGCAAAACGACATGCAAGGCGACGTCGTGAGAGTGAGACAGCATGGTGTACATTAAAGGAATGAGAATAGTGAAATATGTAATAAATGAGATGTTAAAAGCGACGTGTCATATAAATTGCATTCGTGCTTGTAATGGAAATCTAAGTTTTCCACGTGAGACTCTGAATATGAGAGTGATAGACTCTGAATATTATATAATTAATATTTTATACATATAGAAAATAAATTAAAATATGGTATTTACAAATTACAACAATCTAGATATATATATTTTATGTTTTTTTCAAGTAATGTTATAGTAGTATATAAATAAAAACAGCAAAAATGTTCTTGAAAATTAGAGTATACCAAATAGGGCAATGGAAATATTATAAACATGTCTCACACGTTTGTAATTTAAGAAAAAAAAAACATTTTTTATTAAAGATTTGACAAAATCAGAAATGTGTGAGAGAAGCAATTTTTGCAGGGAAGAAAAAATATATGAAAAAAGAGTAGTTGGATTTAGACAGATGACTGACAAATTATATTTTTTATATTATATGGTTTTTAAATGTATTTAACCTATGATTAGTCACATCATAACCACATGATTAGTACAATAAAAAGCAAGATTATATACCAAAATATGTTTACTCAATCATCTATTTATATTAGATCTAACCCAATTTAAAAGATCTTGAATTTAAAAAAAAAACACTATTTTTATTAAACTAAAAACAACATTAACTAAAATAACGTCCATAACTATAATATGAAACTACTACTAGTAATACACATAAACACAAAGCTTGTCTCTTTTTAGGGATAAATATTTTTAATTGTGTTTATTTTTGTCTTAGAGAATCAATCGATGATGTAAACCCAGAAACAGAGCAATGGAGCAGAACCAAGATCTGTAATACAGTGAAGAAGAAGAAGTAGCCTTAGATTTCTTCTTTGAATGCATCAATGTTCCAACTCCACCTGTAACATTCTTCCCACAGACATTAACTCCGGTTTTAACAACACTAAACTCATCTTCTGGATTCAGACACAATCCTCTGTTCCCGCTCAAATCCAAATTTTTACCCAACCGTCTTAGAAAACTTGAATCGAACGGGACAACGCCGATGAGTAAGTTCCTGCTGAGATTCAAATGGAAAACGTGAGGTAAAGAATCAAACGCTGGTGGGATTTCACCGGTTAATTTATTGTTAGCCAGAGACAATGAGCTAAGGTTCATTAGTTTGGTGTAACTCGCCGGAATTACGCCGGAATATCCAGAATTCTCGAGTTGAAGCTCTTGAAGTTTAGGTAGAAACCCTAATGAAACAGGGAGAGCAACGAACATTGGGTTATTATCCATTATAAAGTATTGTAAACTCTCAAGTTTTGAGATTCCTTTTGGAAAAGCTCCTTTTAGTTTATTGTTACTTAACGCCATGAAAGATAAAGACTGAAGCTTTTCTATGCCTTCTGGGATTGCTCCGAAGAGAGAATTTGAACTCAGATCGAGTTTCTGAAGCATACCCAGTTGTGAAATCGTGGAAGGTATTGTACCCGTTAGTGAATTATAGCTTAAATCTAAGCCAACGAGGCTTTTGAGATTTCCCAATTGCAGAGGAATTTTACCTGTGAGCTTGTTGTAGCTTAGATCAAGGTGTAAGAGACTTTTCAATGAGAAAATCTCCGGTGGGATATCTCCGGTTAATTGGTTTTGTGAAAGAGTGAGTATTTGTAAAGATTTGAGAGAAGAAATAAGAGGAGGGATGTGACCTGAGAGAGAAGGGTTTGATCTGAGACTAAGTTGTTGAAGAGATGAGTTAGTAAGGACTTTAATGGGGAAGATGATTGTGGTTGGGAAGTAACTAAAGCAATTGAAGAAGAACACTGATTGAAGAAAAGGTAAAGTGAAGATTAAGTGAGGAAAAGAAGCAGAGGATTTACAAGAAGGGTTTGGAGCAGAACCAAAATCAAGTCTAGAGACATGAGACAAGTGGTCTGAACCAGTTTTACATTCAATCCCTGGCCAAGATGAGCCAGGTGCACAAGGGTTTGGGTGAGATTGACGCCATGGCTGATCAGAAGACATTGATTCCATGATAGTGAAGAGAGTATTTAACTCTGTTGAAGGCATTGAGACAGAGACTTTGTTTCCTAAGAGAGGTGTTATCAAGAGAAAGATGAGCAGTGAAGAAGAAGATGATAAAGCTTTCTTCATCGTCATAGAGTTTGTGTAAGAGATAGAAGAGAGTTCAACAGTGTGTATGTTTCTTTGGTAACATTATATACTTGAAAATTTATATTAAGTAGAAAAAAAAAACATGTTTAAGTATTAAACGAGTTTAAAGTGAAGTGTTTAAGGATTTAGGACAAGACAAGAACATGTTTAAGTATTAAACGAGTTTAAAGTGAAGTGTAGTTTAAAGTGAAGTGTTTAAGGATTTAGGACAAGACAATAACATGTTTAAGTATTGAACTAGTTTAAAGTGAAGTGTTTAAGGATTTAGGACAAAACAAGAACATGTTTAAGTATTAAACGAGTTTAAAGTGAAGTGTTTAAGGATTTAGGACAAGACAATAACATGTTTAAGTATTGAACTAGTTTAAAGTGAAGTGTTTAAGGATTTAGGACAAGACAATAACATGTTTAAGTATTGAACTAGTTTAAAGTGAAGTGTTTAAGGATTTAGGACAAAACAAGAACATGTTTAAGTATTAAACGAGTTTAAAGTGAAGTGTTTAAGGATTTAGGACAAGACAATAACATGTTTAAGTATTGAACTAGTTTAAAGTGAAGTGTTTAAGGATTTAGGACAAGACAAGACAAAGACACGTGAAGAATCAGAATCTAAAACAAGGTATGATAAAAGAGTGAAGACCTAGTAAATAATACGAATAGGTTTTGAGTGATAGAGAGAGATGCAATTATAAATAGAAGTGATTGAAAGTGACACGTGTAGGGTCATGAGCGACAAAGAGGTAGGGACTCAAATAAACATGAAATTAGGAAGAGAAGAGTACTTGATGGGTTTTGTAAGACCATACACACATGTTTCATCTTTATTCAAAACACTTATTTTAGAAGTGATTTATAAAGGACTTGTCTTTGTTGAGTGGGTTATCTCGTGAATACGTTAACTCCTCGAATCTCTCAGGTTCTGTGTAGAGCCTTTCTTGTTTATGTCTCCTACTATACATGTTTTATTTTGTTACCATGTGATTTTATACATAGACTATACTATGTATATAGTTCATGTCCATTTCAAATTTTATGTTTTTTTTTAGGTTTTGTTATTAGTCATATTTAAAAATATGATGAAACTAATAGGAATGTATTTAAATTGAAAATCTATGAAATTTTATTAAAAATTTTTGTTTAAAATAGTCATACCCATATTTTTTTTGAGAAATTGACTCTAACACCATCAAATGTATTTTTTTAGAAAAAAATTACATTAATTTTTTAATTTGGACATAAATACCATTTTTTATTTAAAAATATATTTTATTAAAAATTTTATATTTTTATAAAAATATATTTTTTATTTAATGTTAAGGTTTAATATTTAATATTTGGGTTTAATATTTATTATTTAGGGGTTAGGTTTTAATATTGAGTAATTCCTTCTAATACCATCATTTATAG
>KE159297.1:0-10340 GCA_000411055.1 Leavenworthia alabamica | reverse complement strand
TATAATTTATTTATTTAAGATTAAATAATTATCTGCTTAATAGTTTATAGATAATCTATATATCAATAATATAATTTATTCATATATAAATCTAATAATCCAATTCTTATCATTTCTATGAACAAAATATTTTTCAAATTCTTATCAAATTATTGTATCAATTAATGTTAGTTAGTATAAAAGTTAAAGTGTAATTATTATGATAATTTAATTAAATAAATAATTTAAAAATAGTTAAATAATGATTGGTTATGTGTCATAATATTAGAGATTTGAGATGCTGATGTGGCACAAGGAGAAGAGAGCATTTTAGAAACTTTATATATATAGATTCCCTAAATTAATTATATTTTCGTTAAAATGTATAGTGTATCGCTTCAATACTATAACTTAAAATTAAAAGATCATATAATCTTACTATTAAAAAGATTTCAAAGAAAAAAAAATGTTGAGATCTCTTTCAAAGCTAAAAACCCATATTGAAAAAAAAAGAGAAAAATAAAAATAAAATAAAAAAGTGATTATTTTCTTGGAATTGAAAGAGAAGAGAAGAGCAAATCTTGGTGTGGTCATCTTCAACCTCCAAACTTCATATCTTCTTTATCTAAGCGTTGAAGTAATGAAGTGAGGACTTTAATGGTTTTGATCTGACATTGTAGAGACATAATATAACCAGCTGTTTCTTGAAAGAGCGCGTCTACACCAAGCGCTGTTCCTCCTGGAATAATCCTTTGTAACGCCTCAATCTTCTCCTTTATCTCTTCTTCTTCTTCTTCATCTTGGTCTTCACATACATGTGCCTTAGTCTCTGATAATCTCCGTTTGGTTCTCCGCTTGAAACTTGCGGTGCTTGATATTACCGCGAGTGAACACGACGGTGAAAGAGAGCGAGTAGTAGTGTCGGCAGTGGCTAGAGTTTCTTCCATAGAACGAGAGAGTATAGAGTAGTTGAATGAGTAAGTAATATGCATATATATAGTTAACAATACAATGATGCTTAAATTTGGTTGGTTTGGTTTATTGTGAGTTTAGACTTTAGAGACAATACTATATCGGTTTGGTTTGGTTTACTTTGGTATACATTTTTGGACTCTAGTGGATATGTCACTCACTTAAGTGGATTGATCAAGTGGATATTATACAAGAATAATAATAATAATTTAATATTGTATGTGAAATGTTGTTAATAAAGGTTTATTTACTTTTAGTAAGCTATATCATTTGTGTTACATTATCAACATATTCTTACGTTACACTAAATTAAATATACAAATTATTTTAATTCATATAAAAAAAGCTGAAAATTCTTAAACCCTAGTTTGTAGTAACTACGTTGTACGGACGGTAAGCAAAAAACAAAACAAGACGCGTGAGAAAGTAGCGCGTGGGGAAGGAAGCATTGAGACAAGTGCATGGGAACAAGGCAGAGACAATGGGACACAGAAAAAGGCAAAGAGAAAGCACATGTGCACTCACATGGATATAATATCTCAATCTTCAATGCCCCATTCCCATGTGCCCTTCTGTCTACATACACTCATACATGTATAATGTATGGATGAGATCTAGATCAAATAGATACTCTAAAAGATAGAGTGAACTAGTTCGTACAAGTGTGAGGATCTAATCTACTACTAAGCAAGATCCACATGATATTACTCGGGCATTGTGGCCACGTGGCACTTTCCGGGCCCCACCTCATTGAGCTTTTAAATCTGTCCTTTTTTGTCAACTCCTTTGTAAAAAAAGAAGAGAGAAGATGATGTTTCCAAGGAGGGAACGAAGAGGGATATGGTTTCTTAGGATTGAGATTTACAAAAATTAGGTATCTTTCATATTTCACCATCTAACCAATACTGACACTTGCCCAATTTTAGTATCAATTTATTTATGTATTTGAATTTACATTAAATATGTTACAAAAATATCACACTGAAATTAATTTTATCTTTTAGCCTTTCGTCTTGGAATAATCAATTACATGTCCTTTTGTATCTCTTTAACTAGTTGTTATTTTTAAAATAATTTTATTAGATCATGAAAACTGAAAATATTTATAATATAAAGGGATTAAAATAATATATTATTACTATTTTTTGCTGGTACAAAAATAAAACAGAGAGAGTGTGATGGGTTTTTTTGGTTAGGACAGAAGGAAATGAGATTAGTGGGAATGGTTTAGGCTTTAGCTGGTGATATGGGCCAAACAGGTCGGCCCATCACTCTGTTGGATCTTTTCCGGATAAATAGTTTATATGAAATTTACATAATATTTGACTCCATGGCCCAATGGATAAGGCGCTGGTCTACGAAACCAGAGACTCTGGGTTCGATCCCCAGTGGAGTCGAAATTTTAATTTTTTATTATTTTTTAAATCCAGTGGACGGAATATGTTGACTAAAATGTTGATTATTAATTTTTCTAATTCATATAAAAAATAAATATTACGGAAGAGAAATAATATAATATTACAATTTCTCATATGTCTTGAATATAGCCTATCATGTTTCAGTTTCACCGTGACCTAACCAAGAGCCTTAAAACGCACGTTTCAAATTCTAAATGACTTTTATAATCAAAACTATACTTTATATTTCCTTTTATATAATTTCCATCTTAACCTCTCTGTTTCTCAATCAACTCAACCTAATAAAAAAAAACAATGACGTCTTCACTTCTTCATACATTACCTCAAGCCTTATCTTCTTCATCAACCAAATCTTCATCTTCTTCTTCCTTAGATCCTTTCCGATCTCCTTTCCTAAGATTCAACGCTTCCACTTCCTTCACCACCTCCTCTATCTCCCTCACTTCACGTCGCACATCTTCCATCACATTCCTTCCACGTGCCACCGCTGCAGATTCCGACACTAACCAAACATTAGCTAAAACCACTTTCCATGGTCTTTGTTTTGTCTTAAAAGACAACATAGATACCGACCAAATCATCCCAGCTGGATTCACTACTATCTTCCCATCGAACCAACAAGAACGTGATGATCTTGCTTCTCATGCTCTCTCTGGTCTCCCAAGCTTCCACAAAACCCGGTTCGTTGAGCAAGGAGAGATTAAATCAAAATACTCCATTATAATCGGTGGAGAAAACTTTGGTTGTGGATCGTCACGTGAACATGCTCCGGTTTGTTTAGGAGCAGCCGGAGCTAAAGCTGTTGTTGCAGAGTCTTATGCAAGGATCTTTTTTCGTAACTCGGTGGCTACAGGAGAAGTGTTTCCGCTTGAGTCAGAGGTTAGAGTATGTGATGAGTGTAAGACAGGTGACACTGTGACGATTGAGCTGAGAGAGAGTGGTGGTTTATTGACTAATCATACCACCGGAAAAAAGTATAAGCTTAAGTCTATTGGTGATGCTGGACCGGTGATCGATGCCGGTGGTATTTTTGCTTATGCGAGGAAGATGGGAATGATTCCATCTCCATCACTAGCTTAATCTTTTCATATTTAAATATGTATGTTTGATTTGGTGTTGTTACATGAAGAATAAGAATCATAAAACATTTTTACTATAATATAATATTTTTACTATAATATAACACTAGTCCAAAATTATAGAATATTATAAATAAAAATTATAAACCAATATATTAAAAATAAAATATTAAATCGTGAAAAAATGTTTATAATCATATAAACTACAAATTATATTATACTACCAATTTGAATTGGTTTGGATTACTGAGAAATAGGATCTGGACCGGTTTAACAAACCGGTATATAAAATAACCGTTAAGCGTTTGGTTCAAAAAGAAGACATCGCTAAACCTAATTGTGAGACTATTTATAACCTAACGCCGCTCACTCTTCTTCTCCATTATCAAAAACATGGCAGCAACCAAAGCCGTCGTTAAAAACCCTAAAAACAAACGTAACCCATCTCTGGGACCAAAGAAAGATAATAATAAGAAGAAGAAGACTAAGAAGGAGAAATCCCTCACCGTTGATAAGACATTTGAGAAAATCGAAGATGATGATGATAAGCTGAATACAGAACCAGTCTCTGCTTCTGAACAGCTTAACTACTTCCTGAATCACCTTGAATCTGCCATTAGGATTCGTGTTTCTTCGTTAGAGCTCGATTCAATTAAAGGTTCGTGAACTGTTTTATCTTTTAGCTAAGTCTCTATAAGCTTCTCATATTATCTTATAGCTTAAGATTGAGCTTTGATGTTGATTCTTATAAACTGTTGATTGCAGATAAGTGTATAGTTGAGTTATCACAAAACTTGGATCAAGATGTAAGCAACTTAGAAGAGCATATAAAGATGTGTTATGGTTCTTCATGGAGAAAGACTCTTTGTGAAGGAGAGTCACTTAAAGGGAAGATTGATCCTGGAAACCCATCTGTTCTTGTTATTAGTTCCTCTGCTCTAAGATCTTTGGAACTCCTAAGGTATTGTGTTGTTATTGATGAATCTAATGCTTGATTGAATACAAATGGTGTTTTGAACTTAGTCCTGTCTTATATCTGTAGAGGTTTACATTCACTTACTAAGCAATGTCCAGCAGTGAAGTTGTTTGCTAAGCATTTGAAGGTTGAGGAACAGGTAATGATCTATAGAGAAATAGAACAACTTGAAACTGTCCTTAAGTAGTTCATTTCTTTTGTCTTTATGTTTTTGTGTTTAAACGATTTGGGAAGTGATGATAAGATATATCGATATGTCATAGGCATAAGCAATGCTGAACAACATATTTGCACGTCAGTCTGATCCCATTATATATAGATAAGTTAGGATTTATACATATACTTGAAGAGTCTGAGAAATGATGATAAGATATATCAATATTTCATAAGCATATGCAATGTTGAACAAAAATATTTGCACGTCAGTCTGATCTCAGCTCTTGTTTTTGTGTCATTTGTGGCTGAAGCAATCTTTGGTTGTGTTCTGAATTGTGTTATAGATTTCTCAATCTTGTTGTTATATAATAACTCAAGTTCATTGCTGTGTAGGTATCTTTATTGAAGAGACGAGTAAATATAGGTAGTGGCACACCAAGCAGGTTAGTAAATATCATCACTTCAACATTATATATCTTCTTCGTATCCTTGTTGCTTTAGCTTGTGATTGTTCTGTTGTTGCAGAATCAAAAAGCTAATCGACATAGAAGCGTTAGGGCTTTCGCGTTTAGATATGATTGTGGTTGATATGCACACAGATATCAAAGGATTCTCCTTATTCACATTACCTCAAGTCAGGTTAGTTCATCATTGGTTTATAGATCAAACTAATGAAGTTGTCTGATTTTTTCTTGTGTGTTGCTGCAGAGATGAGTTTTGGGATTTATATAAGAACTGTTTCCACCAGAAAGTTTTAGAAGGAAGACTACGTATCTGTCTTTATGGTCCTAAGTCACCAGCTCCAAAGCTTAAGAAAACTAAACATATATGAGTTCATGTCTTCTGTCTTTATCAAAGTTATCATCAAAAACAAATCTATATATTTTTGGCCTCTGTGATTATTATTCTTACTAATTAAAACCATTTCGAGTATCAAAACTAAAAATTAAAATAAATCTTAAATGATAACTTTGATACACTTAACAAGGGCAGGGCATTCGGGTAAAACTCATTTAGGTTCGGGTATAGAAGTTTAATAGAATAATTTTGTCGGGTTCAGATTCGGGTATAGTTCGGTTTTGGGTAAAAAAATAGTGACAAAAAAAAAAAAGTTAAATTTTAAAAATTTAACTAAATCTTATGAAATATATCTCAAATTTTTAGAATAATTCAATTATTGTGTAAATCATTTGATTTTGTGTTTTAACTGTCGAATATGGTTTTTCGGATTTAGGAGTTTAGCATCCAATGAAATAATTTTTCCGATTCAGGTTTGGATTCGAATAGTGTTTTTGGAATCGGATCAGGTGCTTCGGGTAGGTTATTTTGCCCAAGAATACACTTAACAAACTTTTTAGGTCATTTGCTTACATTACTTCTGTATATATAACCAAGAAACTCAAAAACACCTTTGAATGTCTCTGTGACTCTTGTCTTTTCTATAAGCTAAACAAGGAACATGTCTTTTTCTTACCTTGAACAGCAAGAAAATGTCTTTGTTCCTTCATTCTCATTCTTGACCAAGCTAACTCGATTCACAGTTAGTTCCTCTTTATAAGAATCAGAGTTCAATTGCTTTCGACTAATGTTGGTATAGATCTCACGAATAACCATCTCGAAAGCTGTCTTTACATTAGTAGAATCCAACGCTGATGTCTCCATGAAAAATAAACCTTCAGATTCAGCAAGACTCTTGCCTTCTTCAATACTAATTGCTCTTAAGCTCTCCAGATCACATTTGTTTCCAATAAGAATCTTTGTTATTGTTGTATCAGAATGAGCTACACCAACCAAAGATTCATCATTATTGTCAAGAACTTATCATATTAAGTTTCTTCATCATTTAGTTTCATATGATTGTAATCATAAACCTAAAGAAGATAAATTTAGACTTTGAATTTGAATCGAAGTCTAATCAAGTCATCATCATAAATTTTTCAGATCTGAAAAATTTCACTACTAACATCATTATCACATACTAACATCATCATGATTCAATCCTAGTTAATCCAAATCTGATCCATACTCTAATCAAAATCATCATGATTCAATCCTAACATCATCATGATTCAATCCTAGTTAATCTAAATCTGATCCCTACTCTAATCAAAATCAACACTACTCTACTAGCAGATCTAACTTCAAATTTTGAAAAATTCAAATCGAAATCAGAGAACAAAGTATCAGCAATGAGTGATGAACTAAGAATCTGAGATCGGAGTAACATACTGTTAAGCTCATCGAGCCAACGACCGACGTTCTCAAAAGTTGAGCTACGAGTGATGTCGTAGACGACGAGTGCTCCAACGGCGCCACGGTAATAAGCGGATGTAACGGCACGGAAGCGTTCTTGACCAGCAGTATCCCAAATCTGAGCTTTGACTTCTTTGCCATCGATGACCATGCTCTGAGTTTGAAACTCAACGCCGATTGTTGCTTTTGAGTTCGGATTGAACTCGTTACGAGCGTAGCGAGTGAGGAGATTGGATTTACCGACGGCGGAATCTCCGATGATTACAATTTTGAAGAGGTACTCTTCACCTCTCTCGTCGTCGTCGGACATTTCTACTTCTCTCTCTATCTTTGTAACGCTTACTTCATTTCTTCTTTTAATTTAAATAACTTAAACCAATGCCAAATCTGATTTTTTTTTTAATTTCTTAATTTGTCGTATCAAACCGAGATTTTCGGTGGTTGAACCGGATCGGTTTAAGATGCGAGTGGATTGAATCTGAGATAATGGGTTTAGCTCTAATAAACTAAATTAAAAAAAAATTGATTGATCGAACTAATGTAAGTCATTACAAATTATAATTTAAGATCAAGATTTTGAGAATGTATCAAAACCAACCTTCATTAATTCATCAATCATCATCACTTTTTTTAGACAACTAAAACCAAACATAACTGACTCATTTGTTTATTGTTGTCTTCTCTATTACATCTCTTTGCTTCTGTACTTGTAAACATATCATTCATCATCGTTTCTTACATGCCCCACAAGTACACTTGTCCATTCCCTTTTCAAGTGACTATGTATAAAAAATAATCAAATAAAAATATCATATTAATTATAAGCTCTTCCAAAAACATATAATAATAATCCATAATTGTGGAATATTGTATGGATTTAAAGAGTTATAAGACCATAACATGTGGGGTTAAGGGACATACGAATGCAAAGATTTTACTATATGATAAATATAATATATAACCATATATGATTATGCATGATCAGTTGATAACATACTTTAATTTGAGAAAATGTTACTTTTATTTAATATTTCTATTGATTCGTATGTATATAAGAACGTACCTCTACTTGATGTTGAAGACCTTTGATATGTTCAACAGCTAAATCCAACATATCTGCGTAGCTCGTTTGCTGCCAAAATTTTCAAACCGTAATTATAGATTTGATCAACTAAACCAAAATTACATAAAAATATAAATAAATATTATATTACCTTATCCATATTAGGCACTAGTTCTTGTAGCTTCTTCAGCTTCCCGCTTATTCTCGTTCTTCTCTCCTATATATAAATAATATGCCCTTTATGACTATATAGTATATAGTATATATATATATATATATATAACTATACTTATTTATGCAATAATAATTATCAAAAATTCAAAATAATAGAATATAACGAACCCTTTCAGCGATGCTGCGAGGGTGAGTAGCGAAACCACGCTTGGCCCTAACCCGACAAGGCACTGAGTCCTCTGGGATGTTCATCATATTCTCCATTCTTGCCATTTCCAAAGATGTTTGTGGCATGCTATACTAATAATCAAAACCATATTATATATATTAAGATCGAATTTAATATAATTAATCATAACCAAACCAACATTAATATAAAACATTTACACAAAAAATCATGTGTTAGTGTGTATTACACAAGACTACTCAACTTTGGCTTCTACACACATGAAGTTGTGACTTATATATACATTTTATTGACATTTATTTAAACTTAGAGTTAGAATTCTATAGCTAACTTTATGGATATATATAAATTTAATATATAGAATTCATATTATATAACACTATTATCATTTGTTAACATGGAAACATATAACTTGTGAGCTATACATAGATCAGACATAAATAAACCTGATTCATACTATTTATTTGGACCAATCATTGTTATCATATATACAACTTATGAACCAGACCAATCTATAAACTAAACCTTCTCATACAACATATAACATTTATATATATATATATAATAGTCACAAAATTATACAAAAATACCTGAGTTTCTAAGGTGAAAAAGTCGTTCTTGGAACGTTTTCCAGGTTGATCAATGGTGAAACTAATATGAGAAGACGAGTTGTCCCAATTGTTATTTCCAAAACTCATACTACTAGATGCAGCACCGTTCATAGCCGCCGCAGCCGCTTCAACCTCAGAGATTCGCGGTAGAGAATTATGTTCTTGATGACTACTACTCCCTCCAGAGAATCTCAACTCCGACTTCAACCTAGACGACGCTCGCTCTCCTCCTCCGTATCCTTTGCTCGGCCGTCCTAGAGAAAAACCTGTTCCCTCTTCCATTAAGAAATTAAGATAAAGAAAGATATGTAATGTAACATAGGGTTATATGACTTGTTATCTCAGTATTTTAATAAAAGCAATATGATTTTTAAAATGTATAATATTGAAGAGAATTGTCTCTATATAAAATTTATTTATCGCCAGGTTGGAAAAAAGAATAAGGATTCATGAAAATAATTTTTTTTAAATTGTCACTATTAGAAATCTAATTATTATTATTATATAAATTATTTTGTATATAATAATGCAAGAGGTGTAAATTTTCTTGGGGCACGCACATGGTTTAACAGAGAAAAGTAAACCAAACGGATACAAATACAATGAACAAAGATCAAATTGTATAAAAATAATAATAATATAAATTATTATTACATGCAAGTTGCAACTAAACACTATTGTAATAAAACTATTAAATTATATTACAAGTAGACGTATCCAAAAATCAAAATAGTGACTATAATGAAGCCATGTCATCAACGTTAGCAAGTGGGATATATAAAATATTGCCAAGTGGACTATACTTTTAATTATTTTTTTGTACGATTCGTAAACTTTTGGCAAGTGCATGTTTTATATAATAAATACATGCTATTTAATGTAAATAGTATGTATATATATATTTATTTATTGAAATACAACTTGCTATTCCTGGGAACATGTTTTGAATTATTAATGCATGTACAAATGTGTATATATATGTGTATGAACAGTGACTATAACCAAACATGAATCGAAAATGAAAGAGAAAGGTGTTCATAAGATCTAGAGATAAAAATATATATATCAAGAGTTAGATTTTAAAAAAACTAATGTGTTATATATATACTTAACTAAAGTATGTTTTGTTATTTGTAAATATTTTATAATATTTATATTTATTTGTTATAGAAACAATGTAATATAGAGTTATCTAATACATGACTTTTATTGAATGTTGTAAGATTTTTTTTTTTTTTGTAATACGTATAGATTTTTTATTAAAACATGTACGTATTATATAATATATAGTAATCTGTTAAAATTAGTTTTGTCTAGGTCGATGCTTAGTTAAACTAGTTAACAAGCATGACCTATAAGTTGGGTAAAAAAATAGTAAAAAAAGGTATGGGTTAAAATAGTAAAAAAATAACGAAAAAGTTACCGTTAAGATCAGTGGGAAGATGTTGGTCGTAGAATCCAGCCGGGGAGCT
>KE159295.1:37549-54651 GCA_000411055.1 Leavenworthia alabamica | reverse complement strand
GTCTCCAAGCCACACTTTCAATAAATGAAAGTGGCAACTCTCCCAACACAAGCATCTCATTACATGCCTCTCTGAAAATCTCTGGAGACACCTTTGCACAAGCAACTATAGAACTGTCATGATTGGTTGATATTACTTGTTGACCACTCGCCTTATTAGCTTTATATTCCTTGCAACACTTCAAATGCTTCCTCAAATTTGATGTCCCAGATGTTGTTGGACAAGTGAAACCCTTGCTGCAATGGTTACATTTGCATTTGTTCTTATCACTCTTAGTCCTTGTGAAATACTCCCAAACATCTGCTCTTTCTTGAGGTTCTTTTTCTAACAAAGCTTTCTTGTGTTTTTTTTTAGTCTTAGGATCAGTTGGTTTAGAACTATCAGCTGCACTTGTTCCTGAAATATCTTTCCGCTTTCTTAAATTCTCGTTTGTTTCTTCAACTAGAATATCATTATCAGATTCATTTTCGACATCAATACCATCTGGAATTGTTTGTGAATCCATCTGTAATTAAAAAAACAGATAATTAGATACCTCTAAATTATAAACAACTTTTAAACTTTAAAGTCCTAATCAGCAAACAACAATCAACCAAATCACACAAAAAATGATTAAAATGAATAAACAAACAGTTCTGATATATTAAGTAAACAAACGTTTAGAACATTCTTCATATGCATTTACGGAATTGCTTAGAAAAGTATTCTAAATAATAAGAAAAACCTAATACAATTTATTAAAATACATGCTCAAGTTACTGTTTCACCGGTAACATCTAAGACAACCTCACCATTACTATTTTACTAAAGATTATTAAAGCTATATTATGTTGGAAAAAAATAAAAAAAAAGTATATAGTTTTGGTCTCAAGAGTCGACAATGGGGGCTAGTCCAAGACTTGTTCAACCAAAACCCAACGAATACAAACAAAGATTTTTATATATATCTCAATCTAAACTATAAAGCTTGAAAACGACATGATCCACTCTCAGTTTTTAATTGATAATAAAGCAACTTGATATATATTTTATATTGTTGTAATTTAAGCTAATATCTATTAGAGTTCTGTGAAATAGAACAAGGCAATCGGGTTCGGGTTCTATTAGCAAGATAGATTCTCTCCAGGTCTCAAAAAACTCTTTCAATTACAGAGCAAACAATGGAGCAAGGAGTGAGCAAATATTAATTAGCAAGATCGGGTTCTCTTCATCGAGTAAGCTTTCAGAAACTCATAACCTAATCTCTAGCAGTCACAGTGAATTTCATACAGGGCAAAAACGTGAAAACCTAATCTCAAACCTCAATCTTAATTCAATTAACAACAAGAGTAGAAAATACTATACCTTGAAATAAGATCGATTCGTGGAATTGATTGGAGAATTAACAGATTCCAGATTGCAATTTTGATGAAGAAATCGTGTATATTTAATTTATGTTGGGTCCTATATCTCAGGAACTTTTTGCAGAGAGGTCGGAAGAGATAAGTATTAGGGATGTAAAACGCTTAAGGGATAACTAAGGGTTGGTTTATACCTCGGTTATTGTTGGTTCTTCGGGTTTTACCCGACCCGAACCGAACCCGATCGGATCTAGAAACTCAGAACCATTATGTTATTTTTATAGTACCGAACCCAAATTTTTGGGTAGGAACCGAAGCAGACCCGAAGAACCGAACCGTTTGTCCACCCTACCATGATCTTTGCTTTTTGGCACATTACATAGTAGCAATAATTGCTCTAATATGGGCTCAGATGGGGGATCACCATCACTGTCATTAGCTCCTAAACCCGACTGATCTGAACCTAATTAAATTTTATCCGAGTCTGATATGCATATCCAATTATTCACACCTATCTAATACACCAGAACCCAAACTAATCCTGAATAATTAAACTCCTAAACTTAATTTATCTGAATCCGATACGCGTATCCAAATGGAGAGTTAGGGTAAATAGTCGATATAGCCAATTACATTGAAAATCAAAACTACTATTTGAGTTTTCTTTCTCCGTCCTTTCTTTTTTTTTATTAACCTTTATCTGTCCTTTCAGTTAATATATTATATATTGAGGATACTGCCATCTAAATAATAATGCAAAATTACTATTTGGAAAACGTAAGACTTTTTGAAATAGAGAAAATTAAATATGTCAACCAACCTTATCTGTGTTCAGTTTTTTTTGTTAAAAATCTGCGTTCAATTAATATATTATATTATAGACGTAGTATACTACCATGTAAATAATAATGCATAAGGACTTGTTCAAACAGAATAAATTACATCAACCAGATTTGAGGTTATCTGTCTTTGTTTTTCTCACTCAACTTAGTTGTATATAATATGTTACGTTATAGGTATTATTGTGGAAGTACCAGCATTGGTCAGGTACATACATGTTAAGAGTTTAAAAGCTTATACAACAGCTCTAAGGATTTGAAACACAGAAAACGTAGGCGGGGTTATTGAATTTTGTATTTTAATAGATTTTATTGTATTTTTAAAATACAATGAAATCATGTGTTATTCAATTATGTATTTAGAAAAATACAATAAAATACATTATTATTGGATTAGACATTTGTTTGTTGATTTTAAAATACATTAAAAACAAGTGTTATTCATATTTGGTTTATTTATATTTGGATTTGAATGTATTTTAATATACTTTTTTCTAAAACATGTGTAAACAAAATACCACCCTTTTAGGTAGTATTTCAAAATACCTCTTAAAATAAAATACATTAAAATCATAATAAATCTAAATTCAATAACAGCCCTATAGTTTATTACCTATTAAAGAAAGATGTAAAAGGTTTTCAGAGGTTTTGGTATGTGGAGATAAAATCGTCCATCATGATTTTGTGTTGTGGGAAGAGTTTGTCCATTATAAGAGATGTCGTACTTGCAGAACTGTTCGTCGAAATCCCAAGTGTTGCAGAAAAAGTTTGTCTATTTTGGAAATAACGTACATACAAAACCGTCTGTCGAAAAAAAAATCATCATAAATAAAAATTGTTCTCGCATTTCATAAAAATTTATAGTATTAATGATCTTATAGGTAATAAAAAATATGGGGTACTATTATTTACATTTAGTGACAGATATGACTTACGATTTATATAAATATACGAACATAAAGTCTTATATTCATCAAGCTTTAGTTAACTCCTCTTGCATTATTTAATCTTCTTCTTCTTCTTCCACTTTGGTAAGTCTCTCTTATTCCTCATTTTTTTGTTTTTGTTGGAGAATTGAAACTTTCATATTAAAAATTTGTGTAATGATTTAAGGTTTGAGATGGAGAGTTCTGAAGCACGTTTGGATAGAATTGAGGCACAGAAGCCAGCGGATGCGTCTCAGGAACAACGGAGACAAAGATACAACTCCATGAATCTGATTACAAAATGCTTACGCATACTTTGTTTTGCCAAGGAAGAAGGCACGACGTCACTTACGGGAGAAACCGAATCTGTGTCTGAATTCCTTACTAAACTCAAACTGTTGGATATTTTTGATGTCCCTGGTGTATATGTATCTATGGATCCGATGATTTATAGCACAGTTAGCGAGGGGAACAAGGTATTTCTAGACAAGCTAATAAGCGAGGGTGGTACACAGAAAATGGCGTGTCTCAAGAACAATCAAGGAGATTCCATCCTTCATCTGGCTGCTTCTTGGGGTCATCTTGAACTAGTCAAGACCATAATCTCTGAATGTGCGTGTCTTCTGTTGGAGAAAAACTTTAAAGATAAGCTCCCTCTGCATGTGTCAGCTCATGGTGGTCATTCAGCAGTTGTAAAGGTTCTTGTTGATTCGGTAACATATTTTTCAGCTAGACTGTCTGAAGAAGGCAGGGAGAAGCTGAACCTATATGTTATGAAGGACAAAGACGGAGATACTCCTCTTCACGCAGCTCTGGATGGGCGCGATCTGAAGACCGCTCATTTTCTGCTGGTAGCTGACAAACAAGCTTCGTTTCTTGCAAATAAAAAAGGAATGTCTCCTTTGTATATGGCTGTAGCAGTTGGACATGTATCCTTTGTGGAAGAAATGTTGAAAAATACAGATGATGATGGATTACTCTCAAAGTTGGAAGGAAAAAAATGTCTTCTACACGCGGCATTGAAGGCTAAAAAAACAAGTATTGTTTTACTTTTACCTTTTAACCCATTAGCAACTGCATTTTGTTTGTTTAAATTCCTTTACTGAACCGATTTTGAGACAGGAAATCCCCTCTTAAAATCTCCGGAGATGTGTGTATGCCAATTGATATTTACAATTGTTTGAGCAGGTATCCTTGATGTTATTCTTAAAGATTATCCAAGTCTTTTGGATGAGCGAGATGAAGAAGGAAGGACTTGTCTTTCGTTTGGAGCATGCATAGGTTACTATGAAGGAGTATGCAAACTTTTAGACCGATCAACAGAGAGCGTTTATGTATGCGACAATGATGGATATTTTCCAATCCACATGGCAGCTAAAAATGGGCATTCTAGAGTTGTGAATGAGATTCTTAAACGATGTCCAGATTCAAAACATCTGGTTAACAAACAAGGTCAGACCATTCTTCACATTGCAACAATGAGTGAGGAACATAAGCTTTTATATTGTGTCATGAGAAGAAATAAGATGAAACATCTAATTGTTGGGCAAGATTTAGATGGGAATACACCCTTGCACCTTGCCACCATAAATTGGAACTATAAATGCATTGTTCCTCTTAGTCGGAATGTAAATGCACTCTATATACAAAACAATAGTGGCATGACTGCTCTAGATATTGCCGAGTCAAAGCTGAAACCAAATTACATCTTTCATGAGGTATGTCTGTTATTCTACTATACAGTATTATACATTTGATTCCACACAGTGTAAGATCTAGGGGGAGGTATTGAAATCAGTATTTGAATTTAAATTCTAATGAGATTTGAGATGATTTAGTTGAATTTGAGTGAATTTAAAATATTGTTATAAAATTCTCTGAAATTTTACCTAATAACATGAGATTATGATCTTTATATTTTTAACTAAGAAATCTTCTGAAATCCCACTTGCGATTTTTAAATCAAATTCTTATACTATTTTCAATAACAGTGGATTTCATAATACTTTTAAAAATCAATATTTCAATAACATTGGATTTCAATACTTATTTCAAAATTCATGTTTCAATAACATATGATTTGATATTTTAAATCAAATCTCTTCAAATCATAAGTTAAATACCTCTCCCTCCCCTTAGTAAGGGAGAAGGTGGGGCAACTACCCCTATAAATTTTTAAATTTCCCTTATTTGTTTAAGAAATTGTAAAATTGCCTCTCTTAAAATTTTAAAAGATTGTGTTACTGTCCCTCCTAAATTTTGTTTCTGGATTCGCCCGTGATTCCATATAAGTTATTCATAGCTTGAACCTTGTTTGGATTTACAGAGGTTGTCACTTATGGTCTTGTTAGACGCTTACTCAAGATTGGGCGCAGAAAAAACTATAAAGTCGCTAACAAAACCATCAGCGCCTGTCAAAAACATAGACTACATCAACGGTCTACTACTAGTGGCAACTCTTGTGGCCACTGTAACTTTTGCTGCAGGATTTACAATACCAGGTGGCTTTAACAGCTCAAAGCCTAACATGGGCAGGGCAACAATGGCCACTAATCCCTATCTCTTCATTTTTCTGGTACTCGACACTCTATCAATGTATAGCTCAGTGATGACAATTGCTATTCTTACTTGGGCTCTGTTAGGGGACCCAGCACTGCTTCACAATTCCTTACGTCCGGCTTTGCTATGTCTGCTTTTCTCTGTAGTAACCATGCCCCTGGCATTTCTTTTTGGTGTGATTACTGCGGTAGGGCATGTGAAAGTATTGTTTCTCGTCCTTACCATTATTATTTTAGTGTTCAACGTGTATCTGGTATTAATCCTTGGCCTTCACATCATCCTGCAGCGTCCACACATTCATCCTTACTTTGGTCGTTTTATCCTTATAAATACGTTTATATTATTTAACGAGATCCGATCATGATTGGTAGCTATGGTGGTTATATATGATGTTATCAATTATGGTTAGTGATATAAATATAAATGTCAGTTGTTTGATTCTGTTGTTATATTTGCAATCTTGTTTAGAAATGTTTCCTTATTTGGGAATTGATTTGATTGTTTCCTAGTTAAATATCTGTGATTGTAGACTGCAGATAGCCACTAATGATTTTGACTATGGAAATTAGTTTTGCTACTTAAAATGGTTCGCATATGAGAGGTCAAATGTGAATCCATTCAATGTGAATCCATCTCTTCACAACTTCCTGCATTCAATCACCTACCTCCACAATCTGGTCCATGACCCGCGACCTTCCACGGAGGAGGTAGAAGTATATTACATCATATGTGACCTGAAGGATATATTATATATGGAGGACACCTGCCATCTTAATAATAATGCAAAATTACCATTTGGAAAATAATACATAAGACTTTTTGAAACAGAGCAAATTAAAAATATCAACATACCTTATCTATGTTCAGTTAAATATTATATATGTAGTATAGTATAGTACCATGTAAATAATAATACAGAAAGACCATTGGGAAAATAATACATAAAGACTTGTTGAAACAATGTAAATTAAATATATAAGCCACCCTTTAGCTTAGCTGTCTTTGTTTTTCTAAAGTCAACTTAGTTGTATACTAGTATCATGGTCCTGCTCAAGGTTATATTTATGGTCAATTATCATCAATTTTATGCTAAGAAAATATTAATTTATATATTTAATAATAAAAAAAAAATTTAAATTTGATTTGATTTTTTTGTGGTTAGAATTTAGAAAATAAATAAATTTTAAAATAGTATTTAAATTGCGATTTTATAGCATAAATGAGAGTGAAGATTAGAACCAAGAGCAAATAGCACAAAAACAATATCCGAGATAAAGAAATATATCTAATATGGAAAAATGTGTATATCACCAAAATTGAGAGATGATAGAAGCTCACCATTAGAATTCTTCGATTTTCAAATCCTACAAAAGAAAATATAATATACACATTCAATAAAAAGAAAAATAAATTTTATTAAGAAACAAATTTTGAATTATTTAAAAAAAAAAGAACACAGTCGGAAAACTATAAAAATTTGATAAAAAATTTACAGAGTATAAAAACAAAAGGAGAAGAAAATTGTTTAGAAAAATAAATAAATGAGAATTTTTTGAAAATAGTGGCAGCATAAAATAAGGAACAGCTAATTAACTACAATAATTTTTCTTGTTATTGTAAATTAGTTACAATAATATAATAAATCTTCAAAAAATTGTAAGATTGACACCTCATAAAAAAATATAAGTGTCAATAGATAACAGTTTTTTTTAAAATTACTTGTGATTTTAGTATCTTACTAGTATTGAGCCCGTGCTTATGCACGGAAAATATTTATAATATAAAATTTTAAAATGTTAATATTAAAATTTATAATATAAATTTTTAAAATGTTAATATTAATTTCATTTGTATTTTTTATATAATGTACTTAAATGATGATATTTTAAGAATTTATTGATATATTATTATTATTTTTTTAAATTAATAAATATATTTACGGATTTGATTTTAACATTTTTGATAAAACATAGATAACCATCCATTAATAATAAGTTTTTTTAATTATGTATTTTTGTTCTTATAAGAATGTTATCATTTCATTCAAAAGTATTTTTTGTTGAAATATCATTCAAAATTTGATTATTACGGAAAATAAATAAAAGTACAAAAAATCAGTCAAGAAAAAAATATAATATAAATTTACCTTTTATCTGCATCTTCATTTTATGATTTAAAAAATTTATTTTTTATCTTTATCTTATGATTTATAATTTTCTCTGATTTGTGAGAGAGAAATAAAAAATCATTAACCATTGTTGTTAAAAATTTGGAGAAGATAACTTACATTGATTTTCAACTTAGGTTTTTTGTTTCTGATAAGATTTCTCATTTCTGAAAATAAGTTTTGGGAGTGAAAAAAATAATTATGAAATTAGTGTTTTAAAAATAAATCATAGACTTTTGGGAGAAAAAGAAGGAAAAGTGGAATAAGTGGACATAATGGAAGAAAATATTAATAAAAAAGTATTAAGTTTTATTTTTCTTTTAAAATTTTTAATTAATTATAATAAATAATATTAAAATATTCATTTGTATAAAATTTATTTAGAAAAATTGTAAGCGTGAATTAGTATATATATATAATGGAGTATTTGATATATATTCCACTTGACAAATAAATCAAATAGTTCGAAGGAGACTTAGCTCAAGACGACTTTCGTTATTAATTCCACTAATTTTGACGTAGTTCGAAGGAGACTTGGATGAAATAAAAAGACTTATCAAATATATAATTTCATATATTATTTAAATTTATATAAAAGCGTTGGCTTTTATATAACAATAAACGTCAAGAAAATTAAAGCCTTGGATTTTTTAACTCTTAAAACCTTATGTTTGTACCTTATGTTGGGAACTGTAAATACATTATTTAACCGTATAAGATGAAGAACATATTATTGTTTTCATTTGTATAAGTTGGAGTAGTAACATAATATTGGTTACAATATCGTCACTTTTGTTATAACTAACAGTAGTATCAAATTTTCATCATAAATTATGACAAATTTTGGTTATGACATATTGTACTACAATATTATAAATAATTTTTTTTATATTTGCGACAAATAAAATTATACAAACATGTACATCGTAACTAAAAAGTCACAAATAATAATTTTGTGTTAAAATTTAATTATAATGAGATTATTTTTGTAGTGATGATTTTTATGCTTACACCAAAACTTTTTTAAAATTATATATTCTTTAACTGTAGAAAATTGTGTTATACAAAATTTAAATCCCAAAGCTTAGTATAAAAGTTTTTAAATGAACCAAGAGTGTTTCCATAACATAAAGATGTTATTATGAAAAAATAGATTATTTTGACAATCTAATTATAAGTTTGGATGTTCTCAGAATTTGGCATGTATACAAAACTAAAATAGGCTTACCAATTTTATAAAACATGATGTTTAATTAGAGAACCAAAATTAAATGCCTACTATAATAATCATTGATATTTTTAAAAATATTAACGGTATATGTAAATAGCTACTTCATTTAAAGTTCATAATCAGTTTAATATTTTTATAGAATCTAGATATTTTCCGACACTCAATCCATATTCCGAAGTTTCTGTGACCTTATTATATGTTTTTCAATGAGATTCAAATTTATTTGTGAATAAATTATCTCCATAATTTTTAAAGATTTTATTTCCTCGCATCATGCGTTATCTAACAAGTAATAAAAGCTTACATTGCCCAAGGATCCATAATTTACTCTCCAAAAAATTATTGACCAAATATTTTTAGATTTTTTTAACGGGAAATGCGAAAAATTGACATGCACGAAGCAAATTTAAAATAATATTTTTTAATACAATCTATATTTGACCAAATGATCTCTCTATATATACATTTCAGACTCTCCATCTCTCTTATCATCTTCACCATTTTCTCTCTAACATTTTAAAAAGCTTATTTAATATTTTTGATATAAAATGGCTGAAACATCTGATGTGTCGCCATTGAAGCGTGACAGAGAACAAGAAACCCTAGTCGAAGAAGAAACAATCAAAAGACAAAAGCTCTCTTCATCATCTTGTTCCTCGTACAACCAGATTCTCTGTCTCCTCAACGATTCAGACGAACAACAAAACCAACCGAACAATGACCTAACTTCCTTTATAACCGCTCTTCAGCAAGAAATTTCATCAGATGATCAAAACGCTGTCGTTTCGGGGACCTCCAACGTTGAAGGTTCGTGCGTAGAAGATGACAAGAAGGAGAAAGTGATGCAACACCTTTTGGAAGCTTCCGATGATGAACTTGGGATCCCTAATACAGAATTTGGCGAGAGTAATTATGATAATATTAATGAGGATTATGTTTATGGAGAGAGTTTGTTAGATGGGTTTGGTGATGCGTTTTGGGAGCTTGAAGACGAAGTTGCTAATTATTACACGTTGCTCCAGTCTGAGTTGTTCATGTAAAAATCCAAAGGGTTAAAAAACGTAAATCTGAAATAAAAGGCAAAATAGGAAAGAAAAAAAATAAAAAAATAGTGGGTCTCTTTTTTATATGGAAATTAATTTCATTTTTAAGGCACACTTTTTTAATTTGTAGTGGGGCAAGAAATAATGATATTAATTATTTATTTTTTGGTGGCTTCTTCTAAGTTATTTGTTGCGTAGAAAAGATGGGTGAAAATACCAAATATTTGTTCACAACGGGAAAACGTGTTTTACTTGTGCAAACTAAGTAATTATATATTTTTTTATTTGAATATCAGATGCACTCCTATTCTTTATGATTAGATTTATGTTTTGATTAATCAAATAAATTATCTTATATGTATAAATATGTGCAAATTAGAAAATATTTCACATTCTTTTCGTAAAGAGTATTTTTAAAATTATCACACTATCAATTTTTTGTTATACAGATATATCACAAATTTTTAAAAAATTAAAATATCTAAAATAATTAAGGAGGAATTAACGTTTGAGCAGATGTCATAATCATATACGCTCCTAAATGTACAAAATGTAGCATACATACTTTATGTTTATTTTTGTTTAAATCTCGTATTTTTTAATAAACACACAAAAAGTGATATAATTCTAAAGACCTCCAAAATATCATTTACATTTTTCAAAAAATATATTATTTTAATATATATTGATCGATGTATCACTCTCAGATTATATATTAGGTGATCATTTATTATTTAGTGGAATACAATATTTTCATTGTAGGTAGATACCTCTCTTTTTTAAGCATTTGATATTTCCGTCGACAAAATATGTGCGCAAAATAATTATAAAATATAGATTGCAAAATATTATTTAATTAAATGTAATAGAAACCGCATACAAATGGGCTTTGATTGGTACGTCAAGTTAAACCAACAAAAATGATGCATTTGCATTATTAACATACTTTGCAGCTTTGCCCAACAATAATGAAAATGTTAGACCAACCAACAATGTGTTTGTTATGCAAATAATTTCAGTCTCATGTATAATCCATATATAATTTTCTTTCCGTGGAATCTAACAAAATCTTAAATTCGAAAGACACATCCTAGGTGCTTCAAATATTATTTAGTTAATATAATATGTTTCACACAACAAATGTTTATATTATTAATAAGTTATTCACGTAGAATTAGTCAAATATTATTGTATTTATATATAAACAATACATATAATATATATGATTATAACAAAGAAAATTTCATACTTTGTGTCAAATAAAAAATTGAGAATATGTGAACAGAAAATATCCAAAATGGAAGGTCCAAAATAAAATTGAAAAACGATTCATCACAAAATTTAGATAAATGTGAAATTTCAGGACTCTGGCTTCAAAATGCCGTTGTATATATACAATATGGTTATTGTTTTTGTATTTGATAAATGTTAATTTTGTAAACAAATATTTTCAAACTCAAACTATGTGTCTCTTTTGTAGTTTCGAATCTGGAAATGGTGGTTTACTTTAGAGTTGTGGTCAGTGGAGGAAATGACATAATGAATAATGTTATAAACATAAGCATATAAAATATTCTTGTAACCAAAACAAGAAAAGCAAATCAATATTCTTTTTTAAATTATTCTTCTTTAACATGATGTTGCATTAGTGGAGGAAACATTTAGGGAATCAACAAAAGTAATATCATTTTTATAAGATTATACACTTATATTAGAGGATAAAATAACATATTTGATTATATTATTAAATGAAAATGCCCTAAATGGGCTACTAGCCTAAGCCTCCCACCAACACTAACCTTACTTTATTTTTTTATGCCTCAATCATGGGCTCATTTATATTCCACTGCATCAAAAGAAAATTTGCAGTGGTCAATTAAAAAAATCTGTCAATAGTATCGAATCAAAGTTCTCTACTCGAATAGGATTCTCCTTGCCAATTAAAAGATAAATAAAATATATTAATATTTAAAAGAAAAAAATCATCATTTTTATACATTGATACTTTAGTGTAATTAAATAGTTGATGCAGGTGCTAGTGAATGTGAATAAATTCTGAGCAGACTTTGGTGTTAAAGTACTCGATTCAATAACTTTTATGTTTTCTTCCTTTTGTTTATTAATCAATTAAAGTACAAAACGACAAAAAAACTAGCAAGTGGTCTACTCTGTTACTGCAAAACTACATGTAATAACACACAGTTTCACACTTAAACCACTTTAAGCAATGATATAATTGCGTTTGAGTTAATGACTAAAGTAACAAATGAAAAAAGAAGAAACCTCCATTGATTGTAAGATCAAAATATAGAACATGGAAGCTTACACAAATTACAAAATGTAAGTAACAGAACATAACACCATCTCCTTATAGATTACTAAACTAACAAAGCTGTGTTTTTTATACCCTGTTAAAGACAGTTGAATCTAACATCTTCCCACCAAAAATCATATATTCAAACACCGGTTTTTCGCGGTTTTTTACTTCACTTTCTTCAACAGCTCATTACCGCGCAGTTATAAACGAAATTAACCGATTGTTTCTTACCAAGTAAATACCATTCAGGTGTTGCATTACTTGGCACCCATGAGTTAAGCTCAATGAACCCTTCACCTGGAGCCTTTGGTCCACCTATTACTATAACCCGATCACCACACGCTTTAAATGCTAAACCCCAACCATTCATTGAACCAGCTTGCTCAGGGAGATTCCCAACTTGTCTCCAAACGTTTAACTCCTTGTCATACTTCCTAACAGCCATACCAGCATGATCAGCCGCGTAAAGCTGATCATTCACAACAGCTACAAGTGGTGGAGCCATTGCAGCTGCAGACATTCCGTTCCCCGGGTTAGACCTCGGCGGCGACATTTCAGGAATCTCATTCCATTTCTTAGTCTTTAAATCAAACTCTTCCCCACAAGTCAAAACCTTTGGCTCATTACCTTCTCCAACACCAATCCCACCAATCACATAAAACTTACCATCCATAAACACACCTGAACACATCTTTCTACGTTTGTTCATATTTGGTAACACAAACCAAGTTTGATCCTCATAGTTATATAACTCAGCTGTATCAAGAATCCTACCGTTAGAATCACAACCACCGGCTAAAACCGCAATCTCACCATAACTAGCAGAAGCAAACAAACATCTAGGCATGTTCATGTTTTTACCAGTAGACCAAGAATTAGTTAAAAGACTATATCTATAGATTACATAAGAACTCACTTCCCAACCAAACACAAGCAAATCAGTTCCTACAGCTAAAGATTCTTTATCAGCACACCTGAAACATTCGTTTTGAGGCATACTAGGCAAATGCATCCATCGTTTAGATCTTGGATCAAAAGCTTCCCATTCATTAAGATGACATGAGAAATAAACCCAATGCTCAAGTGTTCCTTGTAATCTCCTGAGTTTATAGATTTCTCCACTACGAATCAAAGCTCGTAAGCTTCGATTAACTGAAGCAATGGAGCAGTAATCAGCTCTAGAGCAACGAATCAAACAGCTAATAGAATCATCTTTGTTCATCCCTGGAATAAGTGTGTCTGAATCTGAAGATTTATTGTCTTCTTGGTTTGAATCAGTGAGCTTATACATCTTTTTGAGTTGAAGATCAGTTTCTTCATTGTTGAGAAATGGTTGTTTCCCAGATATCAAAAAGCTCCATTTCGTTTCTTTATGGTTTGACATGGTGAAAAGAGTTGAAACTAAACAAGAATCTCGAGGTCGACCTTCAAACATCTTTCTCAATGGAGAAGAAGAAGAAACATAAAGAATGAAACTTTGTTTCCTTCTTCAGAATGGATCCAAGTTTTTAACACAGAATAAGCTCAAAATCGATTCCATTTTACTGAAATCAACCTTGAACTCAAGAGAAGTCAAAATCTTAACTTTTCTGTAACTACAATATCACCAACCAACAAAAAAAAATAAGATGAAGAGTTGTAATAGAAGACAAAGAAGTAGACTTGATTGGATGATGAGTTTGGTATAATCCGAAGTTTAATTTAAACTAAATATTGTCTTTGTGTGTTCTCTTTAAGGCTTAAGCTCCTCTCCAAATCAGAAGAAGCAAAACAGACTTTGTAGACAAACAAAAAATCTCTGTGTTGTGTTGTATCATATTTTTTAATCTATTTAATAATTTACTTTTTTTGTCTGCATTTTAATAATTTACTTATGTGTTTATTCTGTGTACTGTGTGTTTTACTGTTTCAGTCTTTTAGCTAAGAATAAAATATTAATTTAAAAAAAAAAGATTAAAAGCTTAAGACATTTCAAGTACTTTACATTATTACTGAACACAAGCGTGTAATGTAATCCAATACATTGAATCTAACTAAGTTTACAGTACAACTTTCAATTTCATCATATACTTATCTTTTTATATATTATCATCAGAAAATGTTTATAAGTTTACAGTTGTACTTTTTCGTTTTCTTGGGACATGGTGTAACAGGTTTGAACTAAGATTGGATAAGGACAAAAAAAGCGCTTTCATCGGACGGTTTGTAATTATCCCGGTGGTTCTGCGACGGAAAAGTAAAGATCCGTTTTTACACGTGTAATCATCCCCTTGAAGCCTGACGAAGTACCTTTTTTTAAACACTTTTGACAGAGGCTGCAATAGCCTACGGGCGAGAGTACGGTATATCTGCGTGACTTATGGATGCAATGTATGTAATATTAACGATTGGTCAAGGATGATTGTTTTACACCTAACCATTGACTTTATTTGTGAATCCTTCATTGGTTGGATTGTAAAGAAAGTACCAAAACACTACTATTTTCATGTTGAAATATTTCAATAATTTGTGTATATGAACTCATGCTTATGACTATTTATTATTATTATTTAAAATATAATAGACCACTAAATTTTCAACAAACACGAATTTAGTCAAGAAAAATCAACTATTACATGTGCATGTGTCTTTTCTTTTTGTTAAGTAATTTGATATGTGTTCATCAACTCAAGTTCAACATTTTGAACGATATTATTTAACAAATTTATTCTAAATCAAAATTTTGAGATTTTGAACAAAAGTTCCTTATCCGATCCAACATTAATGTGTTTTAGATTTTAACAGAAGTTTTTTATACTCTAAGAATTTATTTAGCAATCAAATTTTCATTGAATCTCAATATCAGAAACTTATTAATATTGATTTTTCCATTTTTGAAAATAAGGTTAATTAATCTGTTCAGTCAGTTAAGTGATAAACTATTGTATTTTGTGTTTTACATATGAATTTTTGCTATTTAAATTCTAAGCTTGGTTAAATAATTTGTGCTTTAATTTATACTTCTTGCATATAAGAAAATTTTAAGTATAATAACTACAGAGTAATATTTTTTCTTTGAATTGAAACGAAATATTTTATTTTATGATTTAGTTATCATCGTTTTATGACTTTGCTTCTTTGAACTATCTAGTTGTTCTAGAGTCGACTTCTCATTATATGAAGAAAGGGAACAACGATGATATATACTAACAAAATAAAATAAATAAAAATAATTTATATTGTACAAGCAAATACTTTCTTTATAGGTTTATCACAAATAAAAAGTGTGTTCACTCCTTCACTTTAAATCGTTGGTTACAAAATAACAGATGACATTTTGACGTAAATAGAACTAAACGTTTTATTACAAAATTAGAAAATTGCTTATTCGTTTCAACACGCATGTGTTCTAAAAAGCTACAATGACAAATTTGAACAAAAATAGCGTTATTACGAAGCAGGAAAAATAGAAAATAAATACGATATTAAGGGGAAATTATCTAAAAAGAAGCAAAAGTTAAAAAATAAAAAAATTGAAACTCTTTGTTTTAGTCACATGTCTGACTCAGCATCTGACCGGATTAGACTCGGCGATTAAGTTGGTGATGGTCCCATCTCATTCGTCTCTTTTGAGTTTGGAGAAATGTAAGATCATAAATCACTAATATTAATTACAAAAATACCAATAATTTTGAGAGTTCGTTTTACGATAAGTTTTATATAAAAGTAAGTAAGTGAATGACATATTTAAAAAAATAAAAATATTACTGTGCCACCTCACTAAATGCGGCTCAACGCACATTTCGCCAAAAAGCAAGGCTTGACTACGAATCAACCAAAGATGTGATTGTTGCCGATTAAAAGTTTATTAGTAATAAATAGGCCAACAATTTTAAATACTTTAAAAAAGAGAGTAATTAATACAAATATGTCTCAAAATTGATATACCAAATACTTAAAAATCTAGAACTAGTTTCAACTTTCGAGATTATTTTTATCTGGCTCAGATGCAATAACATAATACGAATATTAAACTTTAAAATGAAACGGATATTTCATTTATATTTTGCATTTAGAGTGTAATATCAAGTGCATATTAATACCAACCATATATTAATATCCGAGAAAAATGCAGAAAAGGGGACGTCATTTTCATAAACCACGTTTGGTTCCTCATTTATACCTAAATGGAAATAACGAACTTATAAATATGATCCATTTATAAAAATCATTATTTAGCAAGACGTGTTACAGTTGATAATTTGCTCCTTTTTAAAACACACTATTATATCACTAGCTAGCTTTTCATTACAAAAAAATATTTTCAAATTATAAATTTTAATTAGTTTATATGAGTATATTATTTAAAAAGATATTAGCGTATTTTATATTTATTTTATTTTTCGTGTATTGATAATTTATAATATGATTAAATTATGCTATATATGAATAATGTGATATTTGTTTATCTTGATAATACATAATAGAATAATAAATTTATGGGTTTTTTCAGAAACGAATTCGAATAATATAAAGTTGTAAATCCAATTAACGGATATACCAAATGCATAATAAAAAATTAATCAGATTCATTTCAGATGTTTTATATTCGGATAATTCAAATATGATACTTATTATCAATCTAAAATATTTGAATATCCCGTTCATATTCAGTCTACTTTGAGATCATATTATATATAT
>KE159295.1:19336-37263 GCA_000411055.1 Leavenworthia alabamica | reverse complement strand
AAATTTTATTTAGTATTTTTTGAATAAATAATTAAATTTATTTTTAGAATATTTAAAATAATATTATTATTAATAGCTAAATAATAATATATTTTTCTATATAAAATTTTAAAAGGGTCAATTTTTGGTAATAATAACTGGTAGATATATTTCTAATAATACAAATATCTTTTAATCTGTGGGCATGTATTAAAAGATAAGGTTGGGTCGAATTAAATACATAAAGAAATATATTTGCAATTTTTTAAGCTTTTCTAAGTAGATTGTTGCCATTGCACCGTGGATATGTCGGGAATCGTGTTCTTAGAGGGTGCATTAACTTTAGATGTTGATTGATGTAACTGAAACCTAAAATCAAAGCATGAATCAGGCCTAATCCAAGTTCCAAATTCACACACAAGACACAACCCTTAAAATAAATAATGATAATGTGGAATATGGTAAACATTGACTTAATGAAAAAGGTTGATTAAGTGTGATCGGACCATGGTTGGTTCTTTAGACCGGATCACATGATTCCTTTTTAGGACAGTTCCATATATAAGTTGGGTCAGTCACGGACGGCATGTCAAATTTGAATAGTTTATTACAAATTAAGTTAGTGGTATTATATTACACTCAACATGTTCTAGTCACAAAGAGCAAATTACATACTCTCAAATTATAGAAGAATTGTCTCGTATCTATCCACAAATAGTTTAATTTAACCATTTTAAAATACTTTGAATGTAAATGTGGCTTATGTAAGCCCACACCAAGCCCAAAATTCGAATTATGCAGAAGGACAAGGGAACGAGGCGACAAGGAATAAAATATGGGCCTTATGAAACAACATTTATTGGCCCAACTGAATAAAACAAAAAAACTCTTCAGTATGGTTCCGGTGTATCGTATACGACGGGAAATGTCCGACGACCATTGACTTCTTCAAACTCTCTTTGATCAGATCAGTACCAAAACTAAACGAAACAAATGGGAAACATGAGACTCATGATCTTGAGTTTGGCATGTTTAGCTGTTGTGAAAGCTGCTTCTCAAGAACCAGAACTTGGTTCTGCTCGAGTCGTCTTCCAGGTTCATTTTCAAATTCTTCTCTTCTCTGTTACTTAGTGTTCATTCCAAAATCATATATAATTGTAATCAAACTAATGCATGGGTCTTAAAAAACCCTCAATTTTTAGACCCAAGTTCATGATCTTGAAGTTGGAATTTTTATTTATGGTTATGTTGGTTTGGTGATAATGGTTGTGCAGACTAGTTATGGAGATATTGAATTTGGATTCTATCCTACTGTTGCACCCAAGACTGTGGACCATATCTTCAAGCTTGTTCGTTTAGGTGGCTACAATACCAATCATTTCTTCAGGGTACCATTACTTAAAGACTCAAGCTTTGCTTATTTGGATAGTAAGATACACTAAGCGTGAGTTATTTTTTAGGTTGATAAAGGTTTTGTTGCTCAAGTTGCTGATGTGGCGCATGGACGATCAGCTCCAATGAATGAAGAGCAAAGGAAAGAAGCTGAGAAGACCATTGTGGGAGAGTTTAGTGATGTTAAGCATGTTAGAGGTACTCTTTCTATGGGAAGGTATATATATATATATTCTTCAATCTCGACTTTGTAGCTCGCTTTGTTTCTATTGTTTTGTTGACTGTTTGTTCATGTAATAATAGCAAGGTGATGTTTGGCCTCTGTGGTTTTTGTTATTGTTCTGTAGATATGATGATCCAGACAGTGCACAATCGTCGTTTTCGATGCTTCTTGGTGATGCTCCTCATCTTGATCGTCAGGTCAGCTAGCTAACTCAACATGGACTATTCAGTTTATATCTCATTTTCAAGATGAGTATTAATATGATTGGTGATAATTCAACAGTATGCTGTGTTTGGTAAAGTTACTAAAGGTGATGAAACATTGAGTAAGCTAGAAGAAGTTCCCACTCGCCGTGAAGGAATTTTCGTAATGGTATGTCTCAAAGACAACAAACATTTCAAAACGTGTTTTTTTCCGATTGGCATAGTCACTTTTACCTTTCTCTTTGGCAGCCTAAGGAGCGGATCACGATTTTGTCGACATACTATTACGGTATGTATAGTTTGGTTGTTAGTAAAACATTTCTGATAATTTCTTCTGTTGACATTTGATGCTGACATGAGAACACTTTAGTTATGGTTTAAGTACAGTCCATAATGAGATGTGACTGTAGCATGAACTGGCTTTAAAATCAGGTCATTTCATATGTCATAGGTGATAAGACTCAAGATTAAGCTTTTTGAAAGATTTGTTCTGTTTTTGGATCAGAAGAAAATAGTACTCTTGCAGAGATGAATTCACGGGTTTAATACTTATAAATCTTGTTGTTAGATACTAAAATGGAGAGCTGTGAAGAGGAGAGATCTGTATTGAAAAGAAGACTTCAAGCATCTTTTGTGGAGGTTGAAAGACAGGTGATTGAAATGTGTCTTTAGATCAGGTTTTGATAAGAAAGCTCAACGTTTTTAAATATTTATGGTCCCTTGTGTTTTTGACAGAGGATGAAATGCTTCCCGTGAATCCATGAGAATAGTGAAACAAAGATCAAAGGTAAAGTATAATGTGTGTCTAGTAAAACAAAGTCGACATGTTTGGTTCTTTTACTGTCATAGATTCATTGGTTTTTGAAGTTTAATCAGTGTTGAGACATTGATTCATGGTTTGTTTCCTTGATGGTCTGCAAAATCTGATTCAAACCGGGACAAAATCAAAGTTTCTGTGCACCAAATAGTCAAATTCTTGAGTAAGTGTAATGAAACATGTGCTCTGCTTTGTGCCCTTCTCCAAAAAATAAAACAAGTCATGTCTCTAAGACTAAACTGAATTCACACAATGTCTTTTCACTTAAGTTGACTTTTGTCTCTATCACTTCCCTACTTTTGTCACTTTCCTCTTAATTTTCATCAAGCTTTTTTTTCCTCTTTATTCTTGATCTGAAGACAAACATTACTAATACCATTAAAGGAGAGGGCTTGTTATGTCTGTTGTTTAGGGTTTATAAAGGGTTCTTGAATAAAATACTATTAAACCTAAAATCTTAGAAAGGGGTCATATGAGTATGGGTAGAGAAGCTTTGTAGTGGTGTGACAACATTAGGTGACCCACACTACTTTCTTTAGCTAGCCCATTACTTTTGCAACTTCAGGTTAAGGTTCGGTTTGGATAACCTCCCTTTCACTTATTGTTGTCGGTTAGGTTACGTTGGCTAATTTTTATGTTACTTTGAATAATTTTTAGGTTACTTTGGATAGTTTTGTGGTTGTTTTGGATATTTTTAGTGTTGAACATTTGTCTGGGGATTGAATGGACTTTCTTAAGTTGTGTAAGGGACATTGTAGGTCAAAGTCACATGAAGATGATCACTCGCCTGTTTTGTTTTCAATGAATTAAAATTATCTTCTTTGTTTCCATGTTTTTGAATAACTACAAGAGTTTTTTTGGCTTTAGTTTTGTCCAACGTAATTTAATTTTAATAAAGTGATGGCCAAATAGTTATGACTTATTAGAGTACAAAATTAAATACATGGTTATATACCTCTAGATAATATCTGGTTTGCATTTAATTTTTTTTATTACATAAATTCCAACAATTAATATTGCAATATGTAAACATCAATATATCAAATATTTAATTACAGAAATTGGATTTTGTGAGAGGACAACACTGACAGAACATCACATGAGGCTTCATATAACCCTACCGTTTTCTATTTCATTTTTGTTTTCATAATATTTTTGTAAAATGCCTTATGGGTTACGTACAAATGTTCATGTTTGGATCCCTCAGATATATTTTTGTAAACTGGATAATATTTGCACAGATCACCATATGTTGAAATATGGTATGAGGATCTCTTTGGGGTCAGGTTCAAATGTACTCTGTTACTTCAAATTCTTCATCTGCATCAGATTTATCTAAGTAATATACAATAAAGGACCAATTGATTAATCTTTATTATTCCTTTCAACGAAAATTTCCAACAATTTTATTTTGCTTACTGTATTTATAAGTGTTATAAAATAATATATGTAACTTACATTTTAAATTGGTTTATCAAAAATATTGTAAAAATTCTTTCATACATTTTAGAGATAAAATAACTGTTGAACTCATTGTGGTTTAGTACTATATGATATGAATCTGTGTTAAAAGTGAGAGTCAAGTTGTGGTTGGTGTAGAGTCAAGTTGTAGCAAATTCATTTCATTTAGTGAGATCAATTATTATTATAGATCTCATTTAACCTAATCATCATACTAACAAGTAGTAGAACGCAATCGGATTCGATCACGAGGATGCTGATCCTCCCTGCATCCAAAGTCCAAACTAGTAGTGTGTAGGGCCAGAAAGATGCCACAACACACACACACACACGTATTAGTACAATAATTAAAGAGTTAATTAACAATATTTAAGCACAATGAGGGAGATTCTCTGCATGATCCAAACTCCAAGAACGTTGTTTAATCTCTAAATCTTTGGAACATTGTCTTTACACTATTCCACAAGTAATTATATAATATGTATATACATACTCTTCCATCAATGTCTATGCATTAAAAATAATAACTTATGATCCTTTTTTTTGTAAATGAAAGAGAAAACAGAGATTGCGAGACAACACATGCAATGTTTTAAAATCTTGGGGATGGGTTGGTTTTATCGTTATATGTCTTTGACCGTCAACAATGTTTGGCTCCTCGATCGTTTTTTAACCTTTTAACCCATACCATAAAATGTCCGCAACTACTATTATTTACTTGTGACTTGATAAGCATCTTCTCATTAAAATGTTGATACTGGTCGGTCTAGGGTTAGCCACAAACATATAGCTAGCTTAGGAATACGAGTATGCGACACTTATTTTAAGAAATAATATAAATATATATAAAAGATAGATGAAGTACTAGATATAGCTGAGTACTAGCTATAGCTAGTTGTAGTCAGTTAACTAATTCATATTTATTTGATTTATGTATTTATAACTATATTGAGGAGATGGGTCCTTAATTAATAGGAAAGCTACTGATCTCGGACTGTGTGTAAGGGTAGGTCTCATTAATAATAGCATATGCATGTTGTATTCACTCCACCGAAATTAACCGTATTATTCTTTCAGCTTCATTTTCCAATTAAACCCTCAAGTCTCTTTTGAATATTGACTTGGACAAATTAAATATAGTCTATATATAATCTATATCCAAATTATGTTTTTTTCTATAGCTTTAAATGTGTGTTCATCAATGTTTTTCACTTCAGGTTTGTAATATGTTTATATTAATGTATATTCGAATATGAATGAAAGTTGTGGCTTCCAAGTGGATGTTTATTTTCTTAGTAATTCAAGAGTTTGATTTAGTTTTTTTGTTTCGTGCAAGTAATTTGTCATGTAGCTTAGAGGGCATTGTCAAACCAAACATGTACACACCACTTAAAAATGAATTACTAGTAAAACCAGTTAAATAAAATTTAATTAAACAAAGACAATGTACATTCATTTAAAATAATATATATATATATATATATATATTTATAGCCATCAATTTAATATATAATATTTTGATTAGAATTAAATTAATTTATTAATCAAATAAAAATTATTACAAAGTTAAAAATAAAGAACAGATGAAATTGGTAGGACTAGGAGTGTAGACAAATATAATAGATCAAGGAAGGACCAAGCCTGCGCAAGTTGAGCCATCTTTGAAGTAGGCGTGCAAGTTTTGACGAGTCTTAGTAACATAGAGAGCCCACCCTGTTCCAAATGACTTTGTCGAAGTTGCGGATAAGGTTGGCCACATGGCTGGAAAAAAATCTCTTGATGACACCTCATGGTCTTCTTCATAGGAAGAAGTCCTAAACAAAGAATGGGTAAGACACTAACTCATAAGCTTATATTCACAGTCCTCAGCTCCAATAAATTCTCCTCACCATAGAGTTTGCCACATTGATGTTTATACGATACATAGTTGCACACTTACTGAAGATATACCATAATATAATGAAAAATAAACACATTGAAAATGAAATTCCTATACGGCCTACCTCTACATCTACCACATGTTACTCAAAATTAGGTTTTAATGGAATGAGAGAAAAATATCAGAGTTGTCGATTGTAATATCCAAAACAAGATCCGAAATTTAGCTTTAACATTTTTTGGTATTTTCTTGTAACATATGTCCTACACTCTTTTTATGATATTGACCACCACACTAAATAAAATTAAAAAATTATATTGAATAATCTTATAAAACATCGTTAAAATATTCTATGTTTTATCTTAATTTATAAACATTATATATATTTCTTCAGGTATGTGGATGTTAAAAAAAGGACAAGGAAGGAGTAATACATATAACGTGGGAATGCTAAGGTGAGACTGATAGATAGAGAAGGCAAAGAAGGACAGTTTAGTTTGGCGTTAAACACACGGTTTGCCATTTTAAACCCCACTTGATCCTTCTTCTTATTTCTCCTTTTCTACTTCACTTTCCCATTTCTTATTTTAGTTCTTTGTTTTTTTCTCTTTTGTTTATTCTACTTGGATGCTTTGACCCCAAAAATATGTTGCAATGATAAAGATAGGTACAACTGTTTTTTATGTTTTAAGCAAAAAAAAAAAGTCTAAAAATGTTCAAAAAATATTCAATATGCCTTTAAAAAGATTTGGCCTAAGACTATAATTAAAATTAATAAAAATAATTTTATAAAAAACATATAAACCTTAAAAAGTTGGTTCTAAAAATGGTCTTAAATTAAAAGAAAAACAAAAAAAAAATACTCAAAACAAATGGATATCCTAGAGGGATTTAGATTTTGGTTTTGATTTGAAAGTGTGGCTAATCCATGATTAAACATTATATAAACAAATTTTTTTTGTCATAGTGGGATTTAACCAAAACCAAATTAAACTAAAACCGAAGAGATCATGTAACTTATGCTCCGTTCGGTTTTTGTTGGAACCAATGTTGTTTGTCCACCCCCTAGTCATAGGCTCATAGCCCATAACCTCCACAACTCTACCATATCCTTTAGAAAGGTTTTAATCATCTCGTATGAGATGGACACTCTTTGGTAACGAGCTTATTATCACAAAACATAAAAGATTATATGGTTGCCTTGAATTATAACTTCATTAACTGTTCTTACCCACATATTCGTTACATGTGCTCAATATTGAGAAAAAAATAATCACGTAGCCTTGAATATCCAGTAATGGTTGTTAAGTTGAAGTTGATACTACACCATGTGAATATCTATAGAAAGAAGATTAAGTGAAACATGAATAAGAAAAAAAAGGTGTACGTGGTTGAGTTTAACACATGTAACTATCCAAGACATTGGGTCTTGTATGAAAGTAAGTTTAGAAACTTACCCAAAATAAACAGTATCTTTTTGTACTAAGTGATATCGAACCAAAAAAAACTGAAAACAAATAATAATAATAATAAATAGTTGAAAGCTAAATACACTCCTATTAAAGAAACATAACCCACACCCTTCCTCCATGCACTTGTCTCTTCTCCTTCATCTTCTTCACAATCTCTCTCTTTGTAAATTTGCATTATAAATACACATCCACTTTGCTCCTCCCTCTTCAACACCTTCTTCTCCACTCTCATTCTCTCTCTGACACATTAACTACTTATCCTTCTTGCATTCTTCTAGACACAAACAAAGATACAAGACAGTTTCATAATATATCAGAAAGAAGATGTCGAGCAGAAGATCATCACGTTCAAGACAATCAGGGAGCTCAAGAATCTCTGATGATCAGATTTCTGATCTTGTTTCTAAGCTTCAACGCCTCATCCCTGAACTCCGCCGTCGCCGTTCTGACAAGGTATAGTATTTAAGAAAAATAGTTTTAATATTGTTACATATATATATACATACTTATTTTGTATATACATGTATAGTTAAGGTTGCACATGGACTTAGAAAGTTCAAATGAATAAGAACCATATAGTATAGATATATGTAATAACTAATTAATATATAATATGCATGGTGAAATACAATGGCATGTAGTGTAAAGACATGTGGCCTACAATTAAACTACCCATAGATAAAGTAACATTAATTCACAGCCTCATTTATACATATATCAATTTTGTTCTTTGAATGTTTTTTTCTTGCATTTAAATTCACAAGTTGGTGGTGTGGGACTTAGTTTGTTCCCTTCCTACTTCAATGTACCTTAACTCTATGTCTCCTCATAACTCTTCTCTACCTATATGCTCACCATAATTCTATATATATAGCTAAGAAATATGATTAATAAATAGTGGCCGTTTATACCGTTGTACACATTGAAGTGGTAATGATGAGAAAATAAATTTCCCTTGTTAAATTTTGAAGACATATAAAATTATTACAAAAGAAAGATAAAAAGCAGTTGCACATGTTGTCACGTACTTTTTGTAAATATCTAAATGATCTCTATATTGTACTCTTTAATATAACAAGTTTTTTTTAAATGGACAGGTGTCAGCATCTAAGGTACTACAAGAAACTTGTAACTACATCAGGAACTTACACAGAGAAGTCGATGACCTGAGTGACCGTTTGTCGGAACTCTTGGCCTCGACGGACGACGACAGTGCCGAGGCAGCCATCATTAGGAGCTTGCTTAATTATTAAATTCTCACTAATTAATCTGAGAGCTATTAATCATCTATTTCCGCCACCAAATTTATCTTATTATGGTTATATGTTTACTTCAACTTCATATATTATGAGATATAGCTAGGGTTTCGATCCGGTCATTGTTAGACCAACTCATATATTATATATAATATATGGTTATGTATGTATGCATCTAGAGGGTCCAGACCTGGCTGTATAGTAGCCTGTGTATTATGAGATCCTCTAATATTTATGATTAATGACACAGTCCGTTTCTCCTTTTACTAATGATCTACTGATATAAGTTACTAACTTTATTTAATAATGTTTTCTGTAATTTAACATGCTGAGGAGGTTATGCAAATAAATATAGTTATACTTGGAAGTATGTACAATTTAAAAACGTGAAGTTGTGTGTGAATTTTTATAATATGATAGAAAGAGACGAAGACCTCGATGTTTTCGAGGTCGGTTAGTTTGGATTATATGTTGTATGGTATGGTCGTGCCTCATTATATAAAGATTCTTGCATGTGATCATTAATGTGTGATCTTCTTCGTGTAGTATATATATAAAACACGTATTGACTCGATAGTTACGGTAATAGCTTGATTTAATTTTAGATAATTATGTTTAAAAAAAAATTATCGACAACTATGATTATCTTACATCAACTTATAAATCTAAATCGAAATACATATATAGTTTACAAATGTATTCTAACACTACCTACTAATATATATAGACTAGTTTAGAATTGATATTGCATAGGATATATAAATTTAAAAATATTATTTTGTGATGCTCACGATATAATTTTAAAAAATTTATTTGATAAATAAATGTATTCCATATCTATCAAAAAATACAAAAACATGATGTGCATACTTTTTTCTTAATAGGAATTCAAAAACATGATGAGAACTGAAAAAGTGAAAAGTGAAAAAGGACTTTAAGAAATGTGATAATGTGATGATATATATACACGTTCAAGAGATGGTAACACGTTTTTAATGATAACCTCTCAATGTATTTTTTTGGTCAACAAAATCCACCAATATTTCTTTGTTTGAAATATTAGGAGAAATATACATGTTTTGTATTTTACTGACAAATCTAATAGTAGTTATCATAAATTCCACAAGAATCCATCTCAAATATAAGCAATGAATTTTGTATTTTTGAAATGGTTTTTTACTTTCTTTAAAATTTTGAGTAGTAGTATGTTTAGTTTTTGGTTTTATGTTGATTGATTATATATTTTTTCACAAAAAATGAAATATTGTGATCGATGGTTTTGTGGGAGAAACTCAAAAATATGAATTTTGTTATTTATTTGAAAAATTGCTGAAATTAGTTAGGCTATACAATTAAGCCTTGGCCCAATGATGTTAACAAAAGAGCTTTGGCCCAACTCCTAGAGTGTGACTATTCGAAAATATGGAAGCATCACAAGTCACAAGTCACAACGGTGTCATCATCATTCGTTGCCACTGGAAACTACAACGCACTTTAATAGTATTTTTCTTAGTGAACAAAAAAATGTTATTTCTTATGTCAATGGTCAAATTATATAATTAATTAGTAGCTCTATGTATGTATAATTTTATACATATGCCGGAACCAAGTTGGATTTATCAAGCATTGATGATCCAATTTTGATCAGCCTCAATCCAAACCATTGCTATTAGTTTTGACGTTTCTTTTATGCCAACGTATAAGTTCCCACAGAAAAGCAAAATTAATTTCAAACAAAAACAAAATAATATCGGTTTAGCGTTTGGTTTACGATGTTAGGGAAAAAATGATATCATCCTACGTGGCCACACCAGATCAATACGTATTTATTGTTGAAGGCTAACCATGGTCCACGACAATGCGGCTTTTTTTTCGCCGCGAGTTGAGGCAGCTGAAATTGAGTTGGAGACGACGTCGTTTATATATATATACTGTAGCAGCAACACGTTTTTGATTTTCACATCAGTTACTTGTGCAGAATTTAACACCTAAAAATTAAATTCCACGGCGGTGTGAAAACAAGTCGGAACTATGGCGATGCAAACCGGAGTTAGTTTCTCCAGGATCTTGCTCTTAGCCGGAGCAGGTATATTCATTCGACTTCTCATATAACTCGCTCCTTTGCTTTACGAATTAGTATCTGCCTATCATGATTCGTTTTCCGATTTGCTAAATCAAAGGTTATACTGGTACGATCATGATGAAGAACGGCAAATTATCAGACATTTTGGGTGAATTGCAGGTTTTANATCTTCTATTTATTGTTTGTACGTTCGGTAGGATCTGGTGAAGGGAATAGAGAAATCTAGAGATGGAGCTGAGGGAGATTCTGATGCCATAGCTGCTCAGGTACTTACTCATTTCCCTTTGCTGTGTTCTTCTTCTACAAAATTTAGTAATATTATTGCTATCTTTTAAATTGGGGATGTTCTGAAGGTTCGCAGATTGGCTATGGAGGTTCGACAGCTAGCTTCATCGCGGCAGATAACAGTCATGAATGGAGTTTCTGGTGGTATACTAAAGATTAAGGATTTGTAATTTTTCTGAATTAGTGTTGTTTTCTCATCTTTTTGATCAGTCTCTCGTGGTCTTTGTTATTGTTAGCAAACTTACAAGCCCTTGCTGTTCCTGCTGCTGCATTGGGAGCACTTGGATATGGTTATATGTGGTGGAAGGTAAGGTTATGTTTTCAATATATTTTCTTGTAATTTATGTACAATGCTTCGGTGTTGCAAGCATTGCAAGGGAACTAAAATTTTTGTGTTATTTCACTGATTAGGGACTTTCGTTTACTGACCTTATGTATGTGACTAAAGCCAACATGGCTAATGCCGTGGCTAATTTGACAAAGAATCTGGAGCAAGTTTCCGAGACCCTTGCGGTGAGTTTTTCATTTTTTGGTTTACATGAGGTGTTTCTGGTTATATATTAACCTGAAAGTTAATAAATGGATCTTTATTGTTTCGTTTTCAGGCTGCAAAAAGACATTTAACGCAAAAGATTCAGAATGTGGATGATAAGGTTGAAAAACAGATTGATCTCTCCAAGGAAATCAATGACCAGGTATGAATTACGATCTCTTTCGTTCCTGGGGAGGGGATGATTGGCTTTCATTGTTATGTATTGTAGTTCGTTGAACAGTCTTGGATATGAAAAGTGCTTCTGGTTATTATGAACAGGTCAATTTGGCTCGTCAGGATATCAGCTCGCTTGGGATGGATTTAGAATCATTGCATAATTTGATCACTGTACTGGTGAGTCTTGGTTTCATTATGTTGAGGCATATATATGAGCAATGCTGAAGATCAATTGTTTTTTTCCTTTTGCACTCATTGTCATGTGCTCTGCTTCATCTGTCATGATCTTACGCTATTGCAGCTGTGAAACAACTGGTCTTTAGTTTTAGATAAGGAATCATAATTCTCCTTTAGTGCATCTAATTCCTTTTGGTATCTCTCCTAATTATTTTAGCATTTAACCTCTGTTTCAGGTTGGGAAGTTGGACACTCTGGAATACAAGCAGGTCTATTCATCTTTTATGTTCCACCCTCTCAGCTATGAACTTCATGAATTTTTATTAGCAGACATCATTAGCCTGAAAATTATATCCTATCTATGGTTTCTTTAACTGAACCACCACCAATTAGTATCTCAGTACTGATTCTATTTCTGTTTCTGGTGGCAGGATGTCACAAACGTTTTTATGGTAAACTTGTATAACTATTTTGGAGGCAAGAGCACAAAACTGCCTGAAATGCCAATGCAGGAACAGCTTCAATTTCCAGTAAACCAGAGGGCTCGTAATGTGATTGCAGATGTTGAAACCAAGGTAAGGTGTCTCTTTTGATTTGAAAAGTCATTTCAACATGTATCTAACCTACTTATTCACATTATTAAAGGGAAGAATCTCGTTCTAATGAACAATATTTCGTTCAATCTGTTCAGGGGCTGAAAAACTTGACTGAAGAACTGTTTGAAAACAATAGCACAGTGAAACAAATTGGTATGACTAAGGTCAATGGGAAGTCAAGACCATTGTTGAGGTTAGATCAACTGTCAAAGCAAATCTTATTATCTGTCTCTCCCTTGTAGAGGCATGACAAATGGAATGTGATTGCAGGGCTGCTTCATCTAGGTGTTGATATTGAAGTTCCCTGATGGCGGTTTGGCTTGCGGGATGTATATAACAAAACACTTACTTGTACAAATGGTCTCATTCTCATAAGCCTTAGAAATGGACGTGTCTATGTCCACTTTTGAACTTTCAAACAATTAAAAATAAAGTTTATGTGGTGGTTATGTTATACCTAAAACATGAGTTTCTTGTGGCCAGTTGGGTATGGCAATATATAAGCCATTTAAATTTGACTAATTTATATATATAATCAATTTCGATTTTTAATTGGTTTTATTTATAACAAAAAAACAAAATATATTAAATCTCGTGCTACCTTCCACTGGGTCATTCATAGAGATTTTCTACCTATAATCAATTTTGATTTCGTAGATGTAAAAAAGTTTGGTAAAAAGAACATAAAATAGTTTATTTCTGGATCAGTATACTTAAACGTGGTGATAAATAATCGGTCTGATGAATGACCGGGATGGTGCGGCAGGAAGGACAAGTGGAACCTAACTGAAACCACTTGTCAATGCAGACAGCATGGAACTCATGTCCACACTGTGGCAACACTCGTACCACGTCACCTGCAACGTAATCATCAAGACATATCACACATCTACAAGCCCTTATGGTCACAACAGATTCTTGTGACAGTTTCAATTTCGGGAGAGACTTCAAAATCTCTTTCTTCAAAGGGTTTGACTTCTGCTTAGTCATGACATTGAAGAAGCCGAGGATGATAGTGTAAACGATCATCACAATAAGGAGATAGATTGGTAACGCATCTAATGACTTGAAGAAATCTGTGATGGTTAGCTCAGGTGCAACGTCGATGACAAGATGATGAGAAGTCATGAGTAGCTGTCTTTGAAAAGATTTATCGATGAAGCTTTTGATTAAATGAAGATTTAGGTGTTATTAGGGCGGACGTGTGTTTGGTCTTTTTTTGTTAGTCTAAATTACCATAAGATTATAGGACTGGATATGTGTATTACTTAATGCAGATAATGTTGGTTTGTGGAGTTTTATATATATGAGTTAAATTCTAAACCAAGTAAAAAGGAATTATGTATCTTATTCCTATTCATTAATGAAAAAACAATGAATACTATTTCAATTTCGGATCATGCATAAAACACATTTCATGTATTTAAATAACGTAAATAATTAGACTAATGGACAGTTTTGTAGAGAGTAGATGCCTATAGAAAATTGTTAATATCTCTCCTGAATCTTAAAATCTTCTTTGAGTCTTTGTTCACAATTATTAAACAGATTATATATTTTATAAATGAAATACCATCAACAATTCAACACCTGTATATACATATTAGCAAAAAAAATTTTATTTCCACTGATTTTGATGGCACTAAGATTTAATAATGGAATCTAAATACCAGCCGATAAGTTTGATTTATAGGATCTGATAATTACAAAAGCTTCTTTGTTAGCCATCGATCGTTGATAGCCACCATTGACTGGACTATTTTTTATCAGTGTCGTTTTATGTTTTTAACACAAATTTGTTAAACTAAATTTTAATATTTTTCCATATAGTTTTACATGATTATTTATAAATAAAATTTTATTTAATACATTAATAAATAATAATAAAACTAGATTATAACTCAAGCATTTTAGGAAAATATATTCAATATATATTTTAGTTATATATATATTTAACATAAAAATATATGAAATAAAATTAGAATGTGTTTNTTTTAATTAGAATAAATAAATTTATAAATAAATATATATAAATGATATAGCATTATAATTAACATAAATTTTTAGAGTTTTTAAATAACTTTTTAAATAGGGTCAGTTTTCATTTAGTATTGCTTAAAAAATAAATATTAAATTATATAATTTGTTATGAAAATGACAAAATAAACAAACTATTTGTGAATAAAAAAAGAATCCGCTAGCTAGCGATAAAATTGTTTAAAATCCAACTTGGTCAATAAAATTCAATTTAATTTTTGTCAGCTAGTAATCATAGTGATATCCCACTAGCCCAATAATTTGATTTTTCCACACTTTTCTAGTTATAAATTAATGAGTTTGCGATCATAAGAAAAAAAAAATCAAACAAAGCTTTGCTTCTTGTTCAGAGCTTAAACACCTTCATCCATGGGTTCTCTTGACTTATCTCACGCTTCTTCCTTCAAGGTTATTTCTCTTATATTTTTTTTAACAAAAATCAAATAAATATAACAATCAATATAATACATGATTCTCTTGTCATCAGGGAGGAAGTGAAATATTTCTCTTAAATGTATTTGAAAGTATTCTGAAAACGTACTTGAGGAAGAACCCAATGGCAAAGACGATATGGGAACTAGTTCAATCAGCGGACAACGAGAACATCAGCTACGACCACTTCTTCTTCAGAACATTTAAGGTATGATTTTTACTATTCAAGATTTGGTGAAGAAACTCAGTTACGGGCATTATTTTTAATAAACTGGTTTATGGTGTCGTGGTTAAGTCAAAAGTCATTAGGTTTTTATGTCTGCATATTTTTTTGGATGTTTGACTTTTTGTCTCAAAAAATTGTTTTTGGTTTAGATCTGAAACACTTGCGGACCGGATCTGATTGTGTGAATTGATGTTCTTGTATTATTTGTGGGATGTTGGTTTAGGTGGATGGTTATGGAATAGATTCATTGTCTAGTTTTTTCATGGATTATGGATATAAATTTGGAGGCGAACTTAATTTTCCAAAGAAGAAAATACGAGCTGTTTGGTTATCTCCTCCGGATGTTCACGTTCCTAATTACGGTCACGGTTTAGGAAACGGCCCTTTGCCACGAGTTGTTATAGGTGAGCTTCTTGTTGACGAACTAAGCCATGAATCACAGGTATGAATGACCAAACATAATGTCTTAATTAACTTGTAACATGTCATATAATTATCTCTTTGTTTGATCCTAATTAATTAGGAGATAATAAAGAAGTATTTAAAACCAGAAGGTGGTAAGCAAGCGGTTCTTTCAAGTACTTTAGGTTCTTTAATTTGGGAGAAGCCAACATCCACCGACTTCAACCTACTTGCCAAGTATATATTATATATAAATTATAACTTTTTAATCAATGTTTATATAAAATTTGATTGTTAGAGCTGATTTAATTAATGTATAAACTATGAAGAGAAAGCGAATATGCAGCATGGACGCTTATACACGGCTACACAATGAACCATCTTGCTTTTGCACTTCATCGATTAAAACATCGTTTCAGTGATATCAACTGCCTTATGGCTTACCTAGAAGAAAAGGGTTTCGAACTTAACAAAGATGGAGGAGTTCTAAAAGGTTTTATCTACTTAATTAATCCTCTCGTTAAAAAAAATCATTTGAATGGTTATAATATTTTATAAGACAATTATTTAATTTTGGACAGTGAGTCCAGATGGTCTACTGTTACAAGTATCGGCTATGTCGGAGAAACTTGAGGTTGAATTTGCAGATGGTGTAACTGAATCCATCAGAGCTTCATACATTGAGTTTGTTGAACGTCGAGTTCTTCCAGAGTTTAAAGACATGCCGAGTGATGAGGTAAGAAGCGATTCATATTTATTAATTGTATTATTTTTATTTTATACGACATTTTTATTTATTTACGTTGTAATGCAGATAAAAGAAATTCATAGACGTGAGGGGTTAGAGCTAGGTAGTGCCTACCATGTAATGGAAAGTACCCGTTTCGCTGAACAAGTATAGAACAAGACTTGTTTTGTTCGGCTCAATGTTTGCAAAATAAGTTGTGTATCTTTAAATGCTCGTATGTTATTTGGACTATGTGTGTTTGAGATCTTTATGATGTTCTTCTTTTGTGAAATGACGTAACTTATATGACCGGTTAAGTAATAGAAAACGAAGTGTGATGGTGTGGTGTAGACAGTATGGTATTTTTGGTGTTTTTCATTTTAAATATCCCGAGTCCTGTGTATTCACGTTAGCTTATTTTTTGTTATTTTCTGATGGTGACGTGAAAGTTGGTGATTTTGATGAGGCCCATGTGCCCATCAGTTTCTTCTACTTAGTGTCTTTTTTTGGCATTATTTATTTTTGTAATATTCTAATCTAACATATTGACAGCTATAAACCTATAACAATCTTCTAGATCTTTTTTGATCTCGTCCGTTCGTACTTTCAACAAATCTCAACTTGATTTGGATCTATTTCAATGTGTATGTGTGAGATCTTTATGTTTTTATTTTCTTATGAAGTGAACATAAAATTGTTGTATAAAATGCGGAATTGCAGGCTATTATCTTGCTAAATTGTATAATGTATACGATCACTTGTTATTTTCTTGATTCATAATGTACATCTCAGATCTCACTCATTTTGCGATCGTTTTCTTCCCTTTTTTTTCTCAATCTCGACAAATAAGAATTTAACACCGATGAAACGACCCGACTGCCCATCAGCCCATGTGCAAAGAGAAATATAAAACATTTTAACCAAAGAAGGAAGAAAAAAAAAACATGCGTCTAACAACGGAAATTAATCTAGTGAATATAAGTTACGTTATTTTGTTAATAAAATATAAAAATAATCTGATAAAGAGGAATATTCGTTGAGGGAATTTTATATAATTTAATTCCACCTTCACCTTGTCCTATTTATAAAAGATTTTTGATACAAAAGTTACAGTTACTATTTAAAATTTTATTTTGAAAAATTTAACCAATCACAACAAGGCTTACTGCATATAAATAGTCATCTAAAATTTGCATTCAAACTAACAAAACGTTTTATAAAATATAGAACAAAAAACGTACTTATAAAATCTTATAAACTGGTACAGAAGATGGGAATAAATGAAGGAAGAGGCATAATCATATAAATGAAGGAAGAGGTCATATAATTTTGTCGCGGAGTATAATAGTGAAACTACGTCAAGAAAATAAATTAAAATAAGTACTATAGTGATCCTTGGTATGATCGCGGAGTATTAAGTTTTAATCCAACAAAAAACACGAATAAGTAATTGTGACTCCGTTTGACAAAAAAAAAGTAACAGTGACTCCTTCGTCTTTGTATAACAATAAAATAATCATGACTCCCTCGTCTTTCAGTCTTTGTTTAATAGTTCAGTTTCTCAAACAAAA